>JASDQU010101273.1:34103-62226 GCA_032191745.1 Picea mariana | reverse complement strand
GTTGATCCGGGCGCACAGATCCCTGCCGTCCAGATTTGCTTGCCGCTTAACCACAGGAGCATTTTGCGTCCTGAACTTAGGGTAAGTGGGTTTTTACCCGTTCCTTCGCATTTTATCCCCCCTTACAAGAAATGTCGCTAACATTAGGCTCCATGGGGGATAGAGTCGTCCCTGTGATGCTCTAAGGACTCTTTTTGCAGATCCAGTGCTTTACTGTTGGGTTATGGAGTCATTTATTAAGCTGAAAATAGAAAACAATATTTACAACAGGGGAGCCGTTTTCGGCTCAGAAAAAACATTTTTTTAAAAAATGCCCATTAACTGGGCCATCAAAAACTTCTTTGCCTTCCAAATCCTGCAACCTATAAGTGTTGTTTGAAAATACTCCAGAGATCTTGAAAGGCCCAAACTAGAGGGCATCAAACTTACTGTGTTTGCCCCTATCCTGCCTGGGTGCATCCCATTTGAGCACCAGATCACCCAGCTCGAAATATTTCTTTCCGCTCTTCCTGTCAAAGGTTTGCTTGATCTTTTGTTGATGATGGTAGGCCCTATCCATGACCTGTTCCCTGATTTGTTGTACTTCCACCAACTGATGAATCCTTCTAACCATATGGTCAGGCTCTCCTTCTAGGTCCTAGAGAAATTTCACCACAGATAAAGCGAGCTGAGTAGGGAAAACAACCTCTGTTCCGTAAACAAGTTGGAAAGGTGAGATGCCCAGGGACTTCTTTGTTGTCACCCAATCGGCCCATAGAGCAAATTTGAGCTTGGAATCCCAGGCCCTTTTATTATCTTCCAATAATTTTTTAATGAGCTTGATCAGACTTTTATTGGAAGACTCCGCCAGTCCATTTCCTTGAGAATAATAGGGGGTAGAGTGGATCAGTGAAATCTTGAAATGTTCACAGAACTCAACCAGAGGCTCTGACTAAAAGGGGGGGGCATTATCAGTGACAATTTTGCTTGGACAACCAAATCTGGCTATGATATCCTCCAGGAAGCTGATAATTACTTTGTGAGAAGTACTCCTGGTAGGGGTAGCTTCTATCCACTTGGTGAAATAGTATGTTGCAGTCAGGATCCATCTGTGTTGGCCACTTGAGGGAGGATGAATTTCTCCTATGAAGTCCAATCCTCACTGCTGAAAAGGCGCTGAAACTACTACAGGCTTTAATGGCAGTGATTTGAGTTGTTGCTTTCCTGAGAACTTTTGGCATTTGATGCAAGCTCTGATTTCTCTGCAGACATCAGTGAATAAAGTAGGCCAGTAATACCCAGCCATGAGGATCTTATGAGCTGTAGTATTCCAGAAATGATTCCCCCCGCAAAGGCCGTTATGGAAATCAAACATAACCTTCTGGGCTTCTTGCGGGCCCAGGCATCTTAAAAATACTCCTAAAGGGTCTTTCCAGTACAAGGCTTGGTCAATGAGGCAATATCTAACCGCCTTGAGCTTTAAATCTCTCGCCTTGCTTTTTCCCATTTCGTCAGGAGGCTTCAATTCTTGCAGAAAGTACAAGATATCCTTGGACCAAGGGCATGCTGCTAGGGATAAGACACCTTGAGAATTCTTATTAGATGACTCAACTTGCAAATTTTCTGAACAGGCGTTGAGGAAGCTAATTCCCAAGGCTTTGCAATTGGATTCAGCCAGCACCTTGGCTAAACCCTGCCCCTTTATCAACTTGGTGGGCTTAATCTCCAGATCAAACTCTAGGATCTTGGCAATCCACCTACCTCTTCTCCCGTCTATGTCAGGCTGTATAAGAATGTCCTTCACAGAGGACGAAGGAACGTATGCAGTGATCCTTGAGTGCAAGACATAGACTCTGAAAGCTTTGAGAGCTTTCACCAAGGCATAGGCCTGCTTCTCCATGATCTCGTACGGACTTCTGCATCTCTCAATGCCTTGCTGAAGAAGGCAATGGGCTGCTCTCGCCCTTCCTCATTTTTCTGCAACAAGACCGTTGCTACTGTATCACAGGAAGCAAAAGAAAAGATCAGGAAATCTTTGGAATAGTCAGGACTGATCAGCACAGGTGCCTCAGTCAATGCCCTTTTTATTTGGATAAAGGATTCCCTGGGTTCGGCGGTCCATTTCACTTCGTTTCCCTTCTTGAGCATGGCTATAATGTGTCTCACCAGCTCAGCAAAATTTGAGATGAATCTCCTCAGAAAATTAATCTTCCCCAAAAAGGCCTAAACTTTCTTCTTAGATCTGGGAGGTGACAGGGTCTGAATTGCCTCTACCCTGCTAGGATCAATTCTCACTCCCTCTACTGATACTATATGGCCTAATAGCCTCCCCTCCTTCATAGCAAACAAAGATTTCTTGGGGTTTAAAGATAGGCCAAACCTTCGACACTTCAGGAAAACTTTCCTCAGGTGGCGGCAGTGCTCCGTATCTAACTTGGAGAAGACTGTGATGTCATCTAGATAGATTACCACAAACTGGTCCTTTTCTCTGATGAAGGCTATGTCCATGGCTCGCTGAAATGTTGCTCCTGCATTCATCAATTCAAAAGGCATTTTGGCATACATGAATGTGCCCCAAGGAGTGGTAAAGGTTGTTTTTTCTCTGTCCTCAGGCATGACTGATATCTGATTATAACCAGAAAAACCGTCAATCATAGATATCCTAGATGCACCCGTTACCCTTTGCAATATGTGTTCCATGTTGGGTAGGGGATAATTGTCTTTCCTTGAGCTCCTGTTCAGGTTCCTGAAATCAACACAAAGTCTGATTTCTCCACTTTTCTTCCTTACTGGGACCAAATTGGCCACCCATTCGAAATATCTCAAGGGGACAATGATTTGGGCATCTAGCAATTTCTTCACTTCTTTCTCCATGACAGGTAGCAACATGGCATTTATCTGTCTCGGCTTCTGCCTGAATGTTTTAGCCTCTTCTTTCAATGGGATCTTGTGCTCAATGACAGATGTGTCATAAGTCTTTAAGTCTTCGTATGTCCATGCAAACACATCAACAAACTCTTTCAGCAACTTAGTATATTCGGCCCTCTGTTCTCTGGTCAAACTGCTTGATAATTTGACAAACCTAGGCTCCTCCTGTGTGCCAATGTTGCATTCGACTGTATCAACATCTTCATTCGAAACCCTACCCTTTATCGCCACATCATTCCCATCGAATAGTCTTTCCAAAGGGACTAGTCCTCTCGAAATGTGATTGTTGGGCAGCTAAATAATCTGGTGATTAGCAATTTCATTTAAAAACACCTCAGGGTGAGGGTCACCTTCCGGGTCAGGATCCTGATCAATGTGCAACGCAGAAAATTCATCAACAGATTGGAGAAATTTTTTGATCTCTAGATCATCTTTGAATACCTTCCAATGCTTGACATTGTCCGGTATAGAGGGTCTATATATTATTTCAACATCATATTTGACCCTAGGCGGTAGAGGAACTTTGAGCAAACTAGCTAAGACAACTAAGGAATCAGCTGAAGTATTTTCCCCCCTCATGATGAAAGAAATGTTAAAAGCCAAGAAAAAATCATCAATCAGGTCCCATACTTCATTTCTGTAGTTTCTGAGCCGGGGATTAATAGCATGATAAGCATTTCTGACTTGCTGGATAATCAACTCAACATCTCCAAATACTACTATCTCTTTAATTCCCATTTCCTTTGCAGCCCTCATACCCAGAACAAGAGCTTCATATTCTGCCACATTGTTGGTGGTTTCAAATTCCAGCTTGTATGACAGAGATAAGGTCTCTTGACAGGGCGATATGAAAATCACTCCAGCCCCTGCGCCTATTCTAGAGGAAGCTCTGTCAAAGAACATCTTCCAAACAGAGGTGGTTGGAGGAGGTATCTCCTGATTAAGAATGGACTGCTTTCTGATCTGTAAAGGGACCTCAGGAGTTTCAGTGATCTGCAACAAACTAGACCCTAAATCGGTGTCAAGTGCAAAGATGGGGTGATTAGTGGGGTTTGCTTCATCACTGACAATATGCGGATCCCTCATTCCATACCTAGGCAGTTTTTGGTTTGCAGCCTGGAGAGCTGAAAATAGAGTCTCTATTGTTCCGTCTCCTACAAATAGCACCTAGACTTCCGCGATATATAAGTGGACAGGTGGACTCAAACTGGTTGACTGAACATTGCAGTTTTATTATCCTGTAGCGATCCCATATGAATTTCATATCTAGTGATTTTTTTTTATTGGGTCTGTGGGGCTCGCGGGCTGAAAATTAGGCCTCTATTGTTCCGTGCTATACAAACACCAAGCACATCTCCACGATTTACAAATTGACAAATGAACCTGTGGGTTGCGTGGCTCAACATTGCAGTTTTCATTGTTCCTTGTCCTCCGAATAGCCCTCGGAGTTCCGTGATATATAGATTGACAAATGGACTTGAGGGCTGGTGGGTTCAAGTTTGCCATTGTTTACAAATATTAATCCCTATCAACTATCTAACATATCTAAAAACATGATTTTCAATAATAAATTATTAATAATAATTTTTGTTATTGCATAATTTAATTAAACGAGAAAGTTTGTACAATCTGGTCGAGCGACTGATATAAAAGTTTTCAGACAAACGAGCAATACATAGTAAACATGTACTTTTAGAAAGTATGGACAAGAGATTTTATAGAAAATATGCGGATCCCTCGTTCCATACTTGGGCACTTTTTGAATCGCGGGTTCTCGGCCTGACAAGCTGAAATTTGAACCTCTTTTGTTCGGTGTCCTGCAAATATCACCCAGACTTCCACGATATACAAATTGACAGGTGGACTTGCAGATTCCACGTCTGGTGGGTTCAAGATTGAAATTGTTTAGCAATGCTCATCCTATCTAACTTCAGCCAAAAACATTATTTTCATATACTAAAATATTAATATTAACTATTGTTATTGTACAAGTGAATTACATTAAATTATTAAAGGATGTTAAATCGCTTATTTTTTAAAAAATGAAGGAAACAAAAGAATTTTTTTGTAAAATTCTATCACCGCAAGCATAACAAGGACCAATTTGAAGTTTAAGGCCCTCTTGTTCATATGATAGCACAATTGCACTACGCACAGTATATATTCGTTGATTTCAAATTATTCCAGGATATTAATTTTACCAAGTTTATCGAATAAGCAAAAATTATGAAAACAACAATCAATTTGAATTTTAAGAGCCTCTTGTTGGTATGATAGGATAGTTGCACTTCACACACTATATATTCGTTGATTTCAAATTATTTCACAACAATAATTTGACCAAGTTCATCAAACAAGGAAATTTTCCAAAACATGTCACATAGTACATTTGCGTCACAACGCCATAGAAATTATCAGGCGGATCTGCGGGCCAACTGGCCAAAAAAATTCAACTATATTGTTCTGTGTCCTCCAAAGAAGAGCTGGAGTTCCACGGTATATAAATTGATAGACAAACCAGATAACCAAGAAACAACCATACTTTAAACAACCCAGAAGAAAGTTCCCAGAAGGTTCCATTGAGCAAAACCCATCGACCTTTGCACCAAACAATTTGATATACAAAGAAAAGACGTCGGCACATTCCTTTTCTCTTGAAACGAACATTCATCTGGATGTTGAACAAATATTACAGAGAGACATGAGGTATTTTCGTTTCCTCCCAAAGTTTGATTTAATTTATTTTTTTTCCCTTCTTCAGTTGATATGCAAAATTGCATTGTCCTCATTTAAGGTGAATTTGCTCTGTATCCGAAGTTGTTGTAGCATATATACACTGCTTGCTTTTTTCTGTAGATACGTTTCATAAGACAACTCGTCCAATTCAGGAAGCACATTTTGTAACAAAGGCTACCTAATTGAACACTGCACAATTGTGTTGCCCATGGTTTGGATAACACCATTGACGCAATGTCCATAAATATATGGACATTTTTCACCGCATCACAGACAATCAATCGTATCATCACTTATCAAAGAGGAGGCAGAAGCAACGGAATGGGATTTTTCACATACAGGCTCAAAGGGGGTCGAGTACACATTGGCTGCAACTAAAAGACCTTCAACCTGGGAACGCGAGCAAAGGGATTAATACATTGAACAATACAATACACAACTGCATCCCCCCCTCCCCTTTAAAACAAAAAAGAAAAAGTAAACAGGTGCAGAAATTTGTTGAAGGCTATTTCTATAAGTAAAGTGAGGATGATTTTGTGGATGTATATGCACAACAATTGTAGAGCTAGCTAGTTTCTCCAGATCCTCTACTATATCTACTCGCAACTATGTTACAAACGTTGCCTGGGTTGTCTGAAAGATCCTTTCTCTAGCATCCTTCTTCTTTGTTATATTTTTGAACAGCAAAGTGGAATCTGCCCTCTATGCAATTGTTGTTCCATTGACGAAAACAAATATGAATACGTATCGAACAATTGTAGCTGCAACATGGAACAATGCAATATTTGTGTAACTTATCCGACATATATGCAAACGCGAAAGTTAAGAACAAAACTGAATATGAAAAGCGATACCATTGCCTTGTCGTTGTTCGACTCTCCATCCTTTATATGGAGAATGTGTTACGACCCAAATTTTCTCGCCAGTGTCACAGCAACCCCAATCGTTCTGATTGGGTAAATATCAATGCTCTGTGCAAGCTGCCTGATAGGCGAGTCCGAGAGGAAACGATATTCTAAACAAATAGCAGGAATTTTTTCCACAATGCTTGTTTTGTTGAGAAAAATAATTCAATCGCAACCACCACGGTCATATACTATTTTGGGCAATACATTAAAATTTGCAATGGATATCCCATTACGCGGCAATATCTTTCCTGCATGTTTCTGGACAAGTTATGGAGGAACAGTCAATGTGACTGTCATCGTGACGTCCTTGTGTGTCTTATCAGCACGCATAATGGATCTACTTTTGTTTGCTTTGTCCAAGTAGGTGGTATAGACAACCATTATGTCCCCGACGAATAGTTGTCCAGTTTGGCAGTTGTTCAAGCCCTCTATTGACAATACTTTGGATGTCACAACTCTAGACCCGATGACATTTTTTGAACAGGAAAACTAAAGTGAATGGTAGTGTGCTACAAGTACACGAATAATATTGATGAACTATGGAGCCACAGTTTCACAACCACACCTCTGGGTCTGCGGAACATGCAGCATGTTCAGTGTTTCGCTTGTACTTGTTGATACTTCTTGTGAGCTGGAAACCATGTATTGCAAATGGCATCAGCATATCCGCCATGCCATAGATGAATATATAGCTCGGGAAGTTTGTTTAGTTAACATAGTAAGAGCACAGCGTATGCATCTTTATTTTTGGCCTTGTCGCTCTGTCGATGTCTGGGATGACTGACTACTCATGGCCGTCTCACTAGTCCAACTTTTTCTGATGCAAGCATGTGCAGATGAACATCAGGACTAAACAAATATATGCATTGTATATTGTCCATCGAAAGGACCAAATAATTGTAAAATTGTATGCATCTTAATTTTTTAACTGGAGAAATGTTTAACAGTAAACAAGGCGTGACCGCAGGTCACCATGGCCAATCTGTATATCGCGGACCCCAGGAAGCCAGGGGAGCAATCTTCAACCTGCCAACCTGGCAGCCACAATCGACAAAGTGGGTAACTATGGAATAAGGTAGAAGCAGGACCACATATGTCAGTCTGTTAGTCCGCCAACCGACGCACGAGGGAATTTTTGGAAACCACACTAAGCAGATGAATTAGAAAACAAAAGGGATAATAGAAAATGGAAAAAGTAGAAACAGGGAGCGCAGAAAGGCCCATTATTGCAAATTCATCATTTTCAAGTCTAATATTATATGCTCCCACCTGGTTTGTATATTTAATTTACTGGCACACTTGGTATATCTTTTAGAAGATTGTACCACAAAACCCTCTGCTGCTGCACAGAAGAATTCATCTCCCTGTGGAAGCAACCTGGTTTTTCCAAGGCAACAACGCCGAAGATGCAATCAAGATGAAGGCAAGTTAGTATGAAAATAAACATCTAAAAGAAAAAGAAAAAGGTCTATTTACCTGCCAAAGAGTCCTTTGTCCTGTCCAGCGATTCTGTTTCTTTAAATGCAGCAATGCATCGCAAACACAACAGAGATAAACTAGCTTAGTATGCAGGAAGGAACGTATGTAACCAAGATAACTTACCATGTAGAAAGGTACGCAACTAGTTTAACACATATACAGACCATAAATGAAATACAAAACAACGCAATATGAAACAACAGTACAAGCATGCACCTTTCTATATCCTCTTCACCCGATGCAGTCAAGACTCCCTCCTTTTCTCCAGCTACTCTGTTTGTTTCAATGTGGGAACCCACAAAATTCAATGAACATCAATGGAAGCTGGCATTCACTGGAGAACAAGCAATATGTAGATACAACAAAACTGACTCAACAAATAGTTTACAAAGGCAAAAACATGAACCTTTGCGCTTCTCTATCAATGGTTGTAAGCGTCTAGCTTTTTTTTCGATGGCCAAAATATATTACAAGGCAAAAAATATCATGCAATTGCATGGCCGCAGCTAAACGATTTCTGGTTTTCCCTGGCAATTCATCCAGATATGCCCTTTAACCATGTTTATTATCCTCTACACAGACTGATGTACCCACGATACAAGTTCTCAGTTTTTCGTGGCAAACTACCCATACATGAAAATATAATCTTGAAGAATCTTTGTTGCACATATCATATCTCAAGCACAACACAAATTGTATCGTGCACACACCAGTCTATGTAGAGGAGAAAGAACATGTCATGTCATATCCGCACATCTGACCATACATGGTCTATAAATGTAGGCTGCATACATATGCTTTATTCCAACAAAAAAACAACGGATATTGTAACTTCACATATAATCCTCCAACAATTTTGTATGCAACTATTTTCTTTCATGGCATCACTCGAGCACCAGGAAAATCTCACATAATTATAGATAACAGCCTCTGCAAAAATGGCAAATAACACAACTGCAGATTGATTGGTGGGTGCAGGGGCTGAACACCGTAAAGCGCCCCCAAAAAACAATAACAATCCAAAAAAAAAGAAAAAGAAAAGCTTCAACCACCGCCGCTGCACCCCAACCTTGCAAGGCTAAATCAAAGAAAAGAAACCAGCAAGGACCAAACCAACGAGAAAGCATGAAGAGGCCGAACTACACCCCTAGGGCCCCAAAGCGCAAACCCCGGGCAGACAAACAGAACCAACAACCCAGGAACCAACGAACCAGCAAAAGCCACCAACCCAGTGAACAACATATGTATCTCCAACGATTACGAAACTGCAGCCGAAGCAGAAAAGGAACCGGAAACATACAAGGAACATGTGACTACAAATAAGAAAACATTCTTACTTGCAAACTGCAAACACTGAACAACAAACAAGGAATACAAAATGAAACTATGGCATCGAAACTTACTCTGAAACGATGAAATGCAGAAGCGCAGGTCGAATCGCGAGCGAAACAACAAAAAACAACGACCGAGAAACCAGCGAAGAAGAACCACTCATCGAACCAGTAAACAATGTATCTAGCTTCAATGATTACGAGGATGAAACATACAATGGCAACACCCGACAAACCAACAAAGAAGAAGCAGTCACCGAACCAGTAAACAATGTATGTAGCTTCAATGGCAGAACAAGGATGAAACATACAATGGTTATTGAACTGGCATGTACTTCGAGAACCGTATTTACATAAACATTTAAGACTCTCAGGCTGTCTAAGGACCTCGCGGTATGCAAACATTTAAGTTGTCAAAGGTGTTGGAGGACGTCGCGTCATGTAAACATTTACGCTATCAGGCCTATTGAGGCATCTTGGAATAAGTGTTAATAAATTTCAAGAAATATACAAAGCTTAGATATGAAAACATTTCAATATGCTTAGTACATATCAAAACTGACGGATATATTCGGGTAGCATAAAATGCTAATACAAACATTCAAACTAATGGTAGCATTAATCGACCTTCAAGCAATATACAGAAAAAATTTATGATTAAAACATACTGTCTACGAGAAAAAGTTTGGATATGTTGCCATATACTACATTGGGAATAGAAAAGCCGACAATAAGACCTCCAATCTCTTAGCCAATTAGATCAGTACATATATGTTACTTTTTAATATATAAAAATATATGCTTTTAATTCCATAGCTCCAACAATAGGTATTGTGCAAATATTTTTTATCAAAGGACAAACTAATATGTAGTCAACGCTTTATCAATCACTATAGTCCCTCTATGCCTACGGCAGGGACTAATAAGAAAACAAAATAGATTGAATTTGGTTGCGTTATTACATATGTATGCGAATTCCTTGAACTCAACTTGCAAATTACGCTTGTCATACCAAAGGTCTATGGAGTAGACTGACTTGATATTACTTAAAGCCATTGATAAAAATAAATATCATTAGTAATAATATATTTATAAGAGTATAAGAAAACACACACACACACACACATATATATATAAGTAAGAAATCCTATGATTATTATGAAGATGTTGCTACTTGTAAATGTCTAATTCCCTTGATTGATTGAATGTTACACTTGATTAACATTTATTTATATTTTTACAAGTGGCTATAGATGTATATTTAAGATTTAGGAAGAAGAATAAATGGTTGTTGAGAATACATTACACATAATTATTTTAATTGATATTGAGATTGTACCACTGAATTCTACTAAGGATATATATATGACGGATGTAAAAGATTTATGTTAAAAAAAAAGTAGTGACACTTCATCTTAAGCATTTTACTTATGTTCAGTGTTACTCCCTGGAAGTGAAATTTTTACTTGCGCTTCAACTTTTAATAGAAGTGCACAAGTATCACAACCTTAATCGTGGATGTCATGAACCTACTTGTAAACCACATAAACTACTATATAGAATCTATGGATTAGAGTCAATTAATTACTCATATTATGGAAGCAAGGTATTGATATTAAATGGAGATACAATTTATTTACATGTTTCAATTTTGGAATACGTTGTACAATATTACTTAGAAGAGTGCGTTGCACTGCATACCCTTGTTAGTAATTTTATTCTTTTAAGCTTAAGATAGATCTATTGCTTGTTTTGATGGGGCGTCTTTAGCAAGTGGTTTGATTTGTGGAGCTGGGGATGTCATAAAATTTCCAGAGACGATTGTATACAGATGGTATATCAATTGCAAGGAAGGTACAAACACCAAAGTTGAGCTTATCAATTGAAGGTACAAACACCAAAGTTGAGCTTATGGGAGCCTGGGCCACTCTCACTCTGGCCAAACATTTAAATATTCAAAAGTTACAGATAATGGGGGACTCCAAGGTGGTTATTGATTGGCTAAACCACAAAGGAAAACTTCAGGCTATTGACATGGAAGGATGGAAGCGCGGAACAATGGAATTGTCTACATTATTTCAAGATATTTGCTTTCATCATATATTCAGGGAATTCAATAAGGAGGCAAATCGATTATCAAAACAAGCTCTCTTGGATCCGAAAGGAAGATTATCATATTTCTCATGGGAAAGAGGGACGACAGGTCCTCCAAATCGTATAGAATTGTTTTAATTCCTCCTTTGTATTGAGTATGTTCAGGGTATTGGCACATGGATTCAATTTATTTTTTTTTGTTATTTTGAGGAGATGAACTTCATTAATGTTAGTATTACCAATGCTCAGTGGTATTGTAAAAGGTCTTTTCGGTCAGTGGTTTTGTAAATGACTTTTTTTGGACAGTTCTTTGTGACAGAATATTGTCTAGCTTGATCGACATAGATCAGTTTTTGATCAAGGATCCTTGAAGATGTAAAAAAAATTATACTCTAATATAATTTTGAGCGAATTTTCTATTGGAAAAAAAAAGCTTAAGATAGATCTTGTAGTAAGCTAGTCCTAAATGGTTCCTTTAAGAGATGGGTAAGTTTGTGCAATGACATAAATGTATGCTTACCTTATTATTACACTTTCAAAATTATCGTTAGAATATTATTTAGTTATTATTGAATGGATTGTATTGATGGCGTAAATGGATTATTTTTTTAATCCCACATATTTGAATTGTTTTTAGTTACATAACTCACAAGTTCCTTTGTTTTTAGTTATATATATATATATAGGTTACTTTCGTTGTATTTTAATACATTGATGTTCAGTAAAAAATAGGGATGTTACATATGGTATCAGAGCGGGTTCAACCTTAGGATATTAATAGTTAAATATGTGTCGCTAACACAATTTGAAATTGCTCCATGTAGATATCATGGTTAGAGGACGGTGGATGAGTAGACATCGGGGTGTAGGAGGAAGAGGTACGCTTCCTCCGAGCACATCCACACCAGAGGGGTTTGATCCATTGGGAGAATAGAAAACTACTTGACATGATCAGGTGGTAGTGGGAGATGTGGTAAGTATGTTGAGATCCTTTTCAGAGGATGTCAGAGGCATTGATCAATCGCTTTGATCGAGATGAGGGTAGAGATTCTGTACCCAATGAGGGTTTGCAATGCCCTCTTGTAGTCGATAGTAGTGTTCATTGAGAGCTCGAGCAGGTGAAATTTCTTGAGTTTTGGGGTGCCACAGAAGATTTAGCGATCGAGGCATGGTTGGAGAATATGGCGATGTGCTTTGAACTACATGATTTTACCTCCAACATGAAGGTCTGCATGGAGGTCTTTCAACTGAAAGGGAGTGCAGTTCTTTGGTGGAAGACACTCCTACCACAACTGAGCATAGTCGTTGAAGACGTGTCATGGGAATTGTTTGAAGAACAATTCCAAGAGAGATACCTTTCTGATGAGTTCATTGAGCGTTAGCTTAATGAGTTTAGCGCTTTACAACAGAATAGTCGTACAATACCGGAGTGTGAGGCCAGGTTCATGGAGTTGCTCAGATACGCTCCACATCTGAACACTAAGAAATTAAAGGTTAACAAGTTTGTGTTTCGTCTCAACTTCAACATTCATGCTAAGGTGAGGATATTGATGCCTCAAAGTTTGCACGATGCAATTCAGAAGGCTCTCATTATTAAAGAAGAGTTGAACAATGGGGGTCAAGGTAGGATTCCTTCCAAGTAGACATGACAGACACTGCATCGAGTGTCACAACAACAAACACCTTTTAGGCAGACTTATGGACACTGGGATACACCCAGAGGCCCTATGTTTTCTATACCATGTAGGTTGACTACCAGTTAGAGGAATTTGTATAGAGCACCACCGCAACAGCAACAATAACAGTCTAGATCTTTTTTGCAAAATAGATCAGGGCCTCAGAACCCTAGACCAACAGATTCTTGCTCTGGGACTAGGAGCACCATCCCTAAGAACGGATGTTGGACTTGTGGAGAGCCACACTACTAGAGAGATTGTCTTATTGAGAAGGCAAGAGCTATTGGATCAACAAGACAAATGACAGTGGGATATTTGGGCAAGGCCCATAGGATTCATGTAGCGGTTAATAACTGCCAGGCCGAGCATCAGTCTACAGTGCTCGAGACTTCATGTATGATAGTTGATCAACAATTTGGTGTTTTGATAGATCTAGGAACTACTGAGAGTTTTATATCTAGTGTTGTGATTAAAATAATTAAGGTGAAGGAATTCAAACAAGATGAGTTTAGATATGTGGAAATGGACTCTGGTGCCAAGCAAAAGGTTGGAGGAAAAGTTAAGAACTGTAACATTAACTTGGGTGATTTTGTCACAAGTGTAAACCTATATGTCAAAATCTTGGGATATTACGATATTGTGATTGGAATGGATTGGTTAGAATTGCACAACACGATACTTAACTATAAGACGAAACGACTAATTTTAATTGATGATTTGGGACAGAGTAGAGTAATTATGGGACGAAACCAAGGAGTGGCATTGAGATTTATTTCTTCTCTACAATTACAGAAAATTATGTGCAAGGGATGTAAGTTGTATGCTATTTTAGCACTTAATGAAAAAGGTGATGCAAAATTATTGGAATACTTTCCTGTAATATCAAAGTTTGTTGATGTTTTTTCCTAAGGAACTACCAAGTTTATCGTCGAAAAGAGAATTGGAATTTACTATAGATTTAAAACCTGGAACATAACTGATTGCAAGAATGTCATATCAGATGTCGACATCGGAATTGCAAGAGTTAAAGATGCAATTTAAGCAACAATTAGATTTGAGACTTATACGTCCAAGTTTATCACCGTGGGGTGCACCAATAATTTTTGTAAGAAAGAAGGATAGATTGTGGAGGCTTTGCATTGACTATTGTCAATTAAACAAAGCCACGATCAAGAATCAATACCCATTACCGAGAATTGATGATTTATTTCATCAAATTAAAGGAGTGACAATATTTTCAAAGATTGACTTAAGATCAGGATATCATCAATTGCGAATCAAAGAGGAAGATATCCCTAAGACCGCATTTAAAATGAGATTTGGACACTACGAATTTACCATTTTACCATTTGGATTGACAAATGCCCTGGGCGTATTCATGAGTTTAATGAATGGGGTATTCCATGAATACTTGAACAATTTTGTGCAAGTATTTATTGACGATATATTGATTTACTCTCGAACGAGAGAGGAGCACGATGAACACCTGAGATCAGTGCTACAATGTTTAAGAGAAAACAAGTTGTACGGAAAGCTGTCGAAATGTTCATTTTATCAGACAAAGATTCGTTATTTGGGGCACATTATCTCTGGAGAAGGTATCGTTGTAGATCCAGTGAAGGTTAAGGCTATTATGAAATGGCCATCACCGAAGAACGTGCATAAAGTAGGTAGTTTTATGGGATTAGGAGGTTACTATCGATGCTTTGTCGAAGGATTTTCAAAGATAGCAAATCCAATTACAGAATTGCAGAAGAAGAACAAGAAATTTGTATGGTATGAGAAATGCGCGGAAGCATTTAAAAAACGTAAGGAATTATTAACGAAAACACTGATACTGAAGGTTATGGATATGGACAAGCAATTCTTGGTATGCACTAACGCATCCAAGAAAGGACTGGGTGGAGTACTGATGCAAGAATGTAGAGTTATCGTGTATATTTCAAGGAAACTAAGAAGGCATGGAAAAAATTACGCAATGCATGATTTGGAATTAATGGCGATTGTTTATTCCTTACGAGTTTGGAGACATTATCTTATTGGATGAAAATTTGAATTAAAAACTGATCATTGTGGATTATAGCACATTTTTACTTAGAGTAACTTAAACGCGCGACAAAGGCGTTGGTCAGAACTTTTAAGTGAATATGATTTTTAGATCACTTATATCAAGGGAATAATTAATAGAGTAACAGGTGCGTTGAGTCAGAGACCTCACATTTTCTCACTAATACCACTACAGACAAATCTTCGAGAAAAGATTTTAGCATTACAGATTGATGATGACTAGTACAAGGAAGTAATAGATAATATCAGACAAGATACGATGATGATACCTAGATATGAGGGATATTCTTTAGACAATGATGAACTTTTAAGATATAATGGCAGAATTTATGTACCACCAAATGATGAATTGAGAAACTTAGTTTTGAGCGAAGCTCATCGAGCAGTGTATATGGCTCACCCTGGAGTCACGAAGATGAAGGCAAACCTTAAACCTTTATTCCTTTGGAAGGAAATGAAGGCTAATATAGTTAATTATGTGGCGAGATGTCTTGAGTGTCAACAAGTGAAGGATGAAAATAGACATCCAACGGGATTGTTACAACCACATGCGATTTTGGAATCGAAATGGGAAGTCATTTCGATGGATTTTATTATTGGATTTCCACTGACAGAAAGGATACATGACTCTATTTTTGTGGTTGTTGACACATTAATGAAGAGTGCACATTTTATCCCAGTACTTACGATGTATCAAGCACTGGATATAGCTAGAATTTTTGTTAATGAGATCGTGAGATTGCATGGTGTACCAAGGAAGATAATCTCTGATAGAGGATCGGTATTCACCGAACAATTTTGGACTAGTTTCCAAGAGTCTTTGGAAACGCAATTGAATTTTAATACGACATATCACCCCGAAACAGATGGACAAATGGAAAGAATGAATCAAATTTTAAAGGATATGCTTTGGATGTATGTGACGGATCAACAGAAATGTTGGGAAGAATTTTTACCATTGTTAGAGTTTGCATACAACAACAATTATCAGAGTACGATAAAGATGGCACCTTTTGAGTTTTTATACGGAAGACCGTGTAGGACACCTTTGAGTTGGGATCAACTAAAGGATAGGGTCTTGGTGGGACCAAAGGTGATCCAAGAAATGGAAGATCAGATGCAATCCATAAGGCAAAGGATTAAAGAAGTGCAAGACCGACAAAAGAGTTATGCAGATGCGCATCGTATAGACTGCAGTTACAAGATTGGTGATAAAGTATTTTTGCGGGTGAAATCGCATAAGAGTTTGATTAAGTTTGGAAAGGGTGATAAACTATCTACAAGGTTTGTGGGACCTTTCAAAGTTGTGGAAAAGGAAGGACCCATGGCTTATCGACTAGCCTTGCCTGATTCTTTGAGGCCTATGCATGATGTGTTTCATGTTTCAGTTTTATGTCATTATATTTCAGATCCATCACATTTTATTGACATGATTTCTTTGCAGGTATAGGACAAGAGGGCTCTCATAGTGGAGCCAATCCACATCCTAGACCATCGCACTCGACAACTACGATGTCAAACAGCCGATAAGGTCAAGGTTCAATGGGACAACTATAGTCCCCACTTTGCTACTTGGGAGGATGCATATGAGATGCGTTAGCAATTTCCTTATTTATTTTGATAGTTTGATATACAGATTAGCACCAGCTACATTTATTGCTTTCATTGATATATTGTACAAACTTCGGGACAAAGTTTAAAACAAGAGGAGGTGTATGTAACATATAGTACCACTGATCACATTTTATATACTGACTTATTCTTTGAGGACACTTATGAGCAAGTGATCTAGTTAAAACATGGTACATTATGATTATGCTTGGTTTATGAGTTATGTTGTGTTGAGTATTGAGATTTATATGTTATTTATTGATGTATAGTATTGACAGGTGTTATGATGAGGTTTCTTGAGTGTGCATGATGACATGATGATGATGTTGATGGTGTCGATAGACTTCCTTGGACTCCGGATTGAGTGAAGGAGTGGACTTTTATTTTGTTTGAGTATTTGATATATATATATATATATATATATATATATATATATATATATATATATTGATGATGATTTAGTATGGACTTCATGTATATGATTATTGACATTATTTTTGTCAATGGATGCAGGCATGGTGATGCTTGCTAATTCGACTCACATAAGGAGTAAAGGGGTCATACATAGATACCCGACAGATGAGGGAGAGGTGTGGCAACGTCCTTGTCACAACCTACTAGCACTCCCACCGTGACCTAAACTGAATGTTAACAATTACCTAGTTCCAAGAGGTTCATGATGCCGTCAGGGAAGACTGAGATAGTCGCTCACGAGGGCGTGCAATAATGCAGACACCTTATTCCTCAAAAAGCCCTTAGTCTCACATAAGGTCGACCAGTGGAGTGTTGACTCCAAGTGTCTGACAAACTTCCAAACTAGTAAATGGCAAGTGGCACCTTGGGAGCACGGAAGTGCGTCTTGAAGGGCACGTCGCGTAAATAAATTGGTGAGTCAAAAATAAATCTAGAAGGCATAGAAAATAAAATAAATACTTAGACTTTGTTAGAAAAGAGCATGCAATTTATTATTAAAATTATAAACTAGGAAACTAACAAAGAGACTAAGTCTAGATGTTTGACTAAGTAAAACATGAAAGGGATTAATGGAATTTAGCTAAATAAACAATAGTAAAGGAAGAATTGGAATAAATTTAAGATGTATGCACATGTGTGCATGATATTAATAAAAATGAATTTTTAAATTAAAAAGAAATAATTTCATGAAAGAAAGGGTTGTTAACCTAGAGTAGTTTCATAAGGAATTAGAACACTAAATCCTAACTAAAAGAAGAATCCTAATCAAACTCAAACTGAAATTTAGTTAGGGGACATAATAAAAGAGGGATTGGAGAACTAAGAGAAAACTAAGAGGAAAAATAGGAGCTAATTGTGGGTGTGAGGGAAAATGATTAATTAATTAAATTAAAAAGGGATTTAACATGTGCAACTTGGGGAGAGTGCGACATCTGTTGTGGGTCAATAATCCTTAATTTAATTATTTAAAATTGATTAATTATGCATGAGAGGACCTGTGTAAATGCAATTTTTCCTATAAAAGAAATGGTGAGGAAGAGATAACTTACCCTATTTTTGGATGAATGAATTGTTGGTGAAATTTGTATTGATTAAGTTTACATGTGTGAGTTGGGTTCAAGTTTGTGCAAGAGGTGGAAGCCTCTCCTTGTGAGGGCAAGCTTGAGCTAGATTTGGTCTAAGTTTTTCTATGTGTGACCCCTTTGAAGCTCGGGGGACTAAGGGGGAAGAAGAGTACCCCTAGTGTTGGTTGGGAGGTACCAGTGAAGTCTTGGGATTGGCAAGCGAAGGAGAAGGACGTAGCGCAAGATCCAGATTGAAGACCAACTTTAAATTCTGTCGATTTTCTGGTTACGCTATTTTCGTTTCAATGTTTATTGCTAAACAAAAGTTTTATATATGAATTTCGACTAGTTATGGATTGGAAATTTGGGTATTGAAGTTGTACTTCTTGTATATTTTATAAAATATATGACAATAATTTTATGTATAAATTGTTCCTTCTATGATATTAGATTTCTAAGTATTCAAAATAACTATGACATGAATTTTTTAGTGAAATAATGATGCATCAAATCTTAATTTCACTCTTCGTTTATGTTATTTACAATGAATTGAATCGATGGGGAGAAAATTGAATTGTTGTGTAATGAATATATGGAGATTTTAGCCACTGTATTGATGTCATTTCTCTTTTCCTGATATAGCCGCATAACCTATAGGTTGAAGTCTTTTAATTGTGTGTTACCTCTATTAAAGACCACTAGTTACTGTAATCGTTCATTAATTATGCTTCTATCAAAACCGAACTCAAATCCTTGCTTTCACTTAATGTTAAACCTTATGCTAGAGTTAGTTGACACCCAAACCCTAGATTTGATTTCTTCAAGATGCACCTTACCCTAGTCGAATGTCTGTGTAAATAGAGATTTTGAATGTGCCAGATTTTTAATTAATTACCATAAATTCAAAATTTACATTGTCATATAATAAAAATTATGTTAAGTTGCTTATTCGAAGTCCAGTGTATGGAGGGACGTTACATGTAAAAGATTTCATAAAATGGTTGTTTAGTCAAATGTCCGTGTAAATAGAGATTTTGAATGTGCAAGATTTTTAATTATTACTATAAATTCAAAATTTACATTGTCATATAATAAGAATTCTGTTAAGTTGCTTATTCGAAGTCCAGTGTATGGAGGGATGTTACATGTCGATCTCATACACAAGCTTGTCATTTCCAACCAACACTTCCAACAAGCAATTTGAATGGGTGATTACAGAGTCATGTAGAGTGAAGTAGGGTTTTAAATTTATATCCAGAGTAACCGAGTCGAGATAGGAGTGTAAGTTGAAACCCTAGGTTTCTAATTCCTTTACAGTCACAACATTATAACTAAACATCAACGAGTGGATTGGACCAATAAGGGCATGACATATGTGTAAGAAATTAGTCAAAAATGACCTACATGCCCAACAAATTATCATGTAACAACCACTTCATAATCGAGCATCTATGAACAAACGTGTACCGATAAATTGGCCAGGTCGGCCTTATTTTGACTTGAAAATTAATTAAAGGTCAAAATGTTGTATAAATAAACATAAAGTGCCCTCATTTTTACATCACAACTCACCTCTCACAAGGGGGAGGAATGAAATTTTCGCCTTAAAGGGGTTATTAGCTGAAATTACCAAGGCACACTTGCTTGGAGGCTATTTTGGATGCATTGTGGATCATTTCTTGGTGAATTTTGGGCAAATCTAGGGTTTTTGTGCTTGATTATTCTTGGTGAAGTAAGTAAATCTGCAATTTTCATTTCATGATAAATGTCTATGGTATGTTTACTTGTTCATATGTAAGATTATGAAATTGCTTGCTTGAAACCCTAGGAGTAAGAAACATAAGGTGATTCTTTCTTGCTCTTTATTTTGCTAGTTTTCTTAAAAAGATCTTGTCTAGACAAACTTCTAGAGCCCTAAAGTGCTAGCACTTTGGAAGCTTTGTCTAGTTCTTATTGCATTAAATATTTTTCAAGAGTCTAAGGATAGGAGAAATCACTAGGGCCTAGAAGTGCCTACACCCTAGTTGAACCTTCTCTTTGAGGCTTGGTGCATGAGAACTTAAGGTACTACTTCTCAAGCTTCCACCTTGTTATTTTTTAGACACGTATAATCATTGTTGTCACTCCAAGTTAATGTGATGATATAATTGACTCCATAAACCCTAAAGGCACTAGTCTCTTGTCTCTTTTTTGTTGGAAGTTTGATCAAACACTATTCTCTTAAGTTATTACTAATTAAATCTAACACTAATTTAGCCTAGATCGCTAACTTTCTTATTGTTGTTATAAATGTTTGCTACAACCATCTAGCTGCAGCAAATTTTATGCATAATTGACTTTGAATGCTAGCTAAACACTTCAGAAGTTGCTTATGACATTTGTTTATCATTCTTCTTAGTAAATGCTATCTTTTCACTGTCTTTTCAAGCAATTTTGAAGAGCTTTTATTGCAACTATAACAATTTATTAATTGTTGTTGTAAACTTATTAACTGCAACAATTTTATATCAACTAGCACTTATTTTCACTGCCCATTGTCTATTGAGGTGTTATTATCATATTTATACTTGGAATGATTGTATATGCATGCTATATTGTCTTGTTCCGAGCAGATACATCAAGCACTTCATTAACCTCATCTTTTGGACACAGACTTAATAAATTTGGTAACCAGTGAGAGGGGGGAATATATCTTGACCATAACCCTAATTTTCCATCCCTTTAGGTTACTGGGGATGCCTCCCCTGGGGTAGACCCTGCTTATCCCTAAAAAATGGGGATTTCCTATTAAGGTGACAATGATAGGATATCCTATTTGTTACACCAATCTCCCTTACTTGCCTTGGGCTTTGGGCAAGTACAAATTGCGCGATAAAAATACCACTTAAGAGCTGCTCCCCATAAGGAACCTTTGAACGTAATCTTTTTGTTGGTGGGCTTGATTTCTCTTTGTCCTTACAAGTTTTAACACTTGTGCTTCTTTTTGGTTGTTCAAACTACGATATCCCTAGCACTCACTTCTCCATCCCTATCCTTCTCAATGGTTGTTTTTCCTGGGATAGTGCTATGTTCCAATATTCCTTCATCGGTTACAAGCTCAAAAGCCACCACAAGAGTACTTGGAACCTTGTTAGCTATCTTGAACATTGAAGCTCTTAGAAGCCTTCTTTGCATTATCTTGTGACCCTTAAGACTCCTAAAAAGCCGACCTACCATAGCTTATTTTGAGGTCAAAGGTACCACCTACATTGATCCAGATTTAGGAGCCGAACGAACTGATTAATAGAATGAATACAATGAATACAATAAACACATAGATAAGAAGAATAACACAAATATTTAGTGAACAATATCTTCTATTAAATAATGAAATAGGCTGAAACTATAAAACTACAGAACTAAAACTTTCTCGAATGGTGGTAGCTATCTCTGAGAAGAGATGTGGTTGCTACGCACATCCGTCTAAGCAGAATGGATTACAATGAGGCTCCAGAGGCCCTTTTCATATTACTCATGAATACCAAAACCCTAGACATCCAAAAACCTAACCTTAGAAGCTGAAACACCAAAAGTCATGTGGGCCCTATGGGTAAGTTGGTGTAATTTGGTACTTCAACTTCCTAAGGTCATAACTTTTGCATACAACCTCTGTTTTAGGCGCGTGATAGCCCGTTGGAAAGGTCTTTCAGAGAACTACACATTTCGTTGTTAGACTTTAACTTTGTCTGTAGTCTGACTGTGGCGAGTCAGAAAAACAACATTTAGGGCCCCAAAACAACCCTGAAAGTACAACAAGATGCACTGACATGAAAACATACAAAACAAACCAGTTGGATTAAGTGAGATGCCACCTGTATCCACCTGGAGAATGTGTGGGGCTTCAGACGGCCCCTAAAGTGTAGAACTCACAATTATAAAGCAATACAAAAGGATGTGCTGAACAAAAACGAACATGAGGAGCCACTTGGAATAGGTGGGTGGCCATCAATATCCACTTGGATCAATCCTCCCCTCTTAGGAAGCAATGGTATCCATTGCGTTGAGTTCTCCCATCAGGTGAGGAAACTTTCATTTTGGTGGCACTCATTCATTTTTTGATGCCACGACCTGCAAAGACATTTAATATTCACCTGTTTGTGTTGGAATCGGCTCAGTCACGGCTCTTGTTCTGAATGAAACCCTTTCAGCGTTCTCCAGCTGCGAGTCGACTGTGCTAAATTAAAATTTAGCACATTTTCCTTATTTAGAATTTTTCTAATTTGAATAGCACATTTTCCTTATTTAGAATTTTCCTAATTTAGAATTTTCTTTTAAATAAGCTAAATTTATTAATGATAATATATTACCATTGCTGAAACCCAATAAAATTTATAAAACAAAAGTGACTATTATTTTATTGTCGAAAATGAAAATACCAAACTTACTATAAATAAAATTTATAAAATAAGAATGAATATTATTTCTTTATTTAAACATCGGCGAAAATGAAAATACCAAACTTACTATAATCTCCGTAAGCAAAGAGTAAAGTAAGGCACCCCTTTCTATTGTTCGTTGAACTCTGGATAAAAAAAGTAAGGCACCCCTTTCTATTGTTCGTTGAACTCTGGATAAAAAAACTGATTTAACGATGGAGCTGAAGCTTCGCAATGAGAATGACTTACAGTCCATCTCAAGTCAACCTTGATCGAACATAAACCCCTCTAACGACCAACTTTAACAAGTTTTTTTTTCTTTCTCGGCCCGAGGGAGCAATATAGCGCAATTATAAAAACTATAATACCTACAGTAACAACATGCACCGCCCTGGTTTTCAGTCACTTCTTCGGTTGTTAAATAGCGCATCAGCAGCTGACTTCGGAGGTTTTGGTGGGGTTTTGGCAAAGACAAAATTCTTAATGAAATGTGTTCGATTGCAGACAGCTTGTTCGTTAAAGTCTGAATCAGCGTCTATCTGGGTTTAAAAACAACTTGGATGATAAAACTGCACTTGGTAGCTGCTGACATCAAGGTTGTATTGGAAGCAACCAGTCAAGATGCCTCCTGGTGGGTTATAGTTGAGGTTTAACATCTTGATAATGTTGAATTATTTTTTTAGCTTTAATAAGCATTCAGATTGAACCACAGTGCTTTCTTTGTAATATTAGTAATGTTCTCTTACTTGTCTTTGTAAAAAACGTGCAAAAGAACCAGTTTTATTTAATATTTTAGCCATCAAGTGTTTCTGACCTCAAAGTACCAGTGAAAGCTTGTGAAACAAAAATGGAGCTGCTGGTACTCTTTGGAACGGTCTAATCTTGTAGAAAAACCACTTTTCTTCTGGCTGCTCGACGGAATCCTGCGATGAAAAATCCCAATTTCGGTAATGAAAAACTGTATTTTTGCAAATTTTGACATTGCAGATGGGTTCCTTGTCCCAATTTCTATCAGGTCCCCCGATATTGCAATTTTTACAATCTAAACGGGCAAATTTCAACTTTTGGCAAATTCCTGCCGGATTTGTGAGGAAAATAGACTAGAAAATAGGTTCTGTTTGCTAGTAGAGTAGCCTATTCCATAGTCTCCAGCTCTATTGTGCAGTGCTGAAATTTGGCTAGCACCCTTGACTGCCTATTTCTGTTTACTGTGAGGGTTTAGCAGTTAACAACTCCCGTCACGGTTTAGCGGTAGAGAGGACATAACGCGGTAGGAGATGAGTGAAAACACCCGCTAATTTTGACGCTGGCGGCTGCCCAATAATGCTGCCTCTGCTGGGATGTGGGTCCCGCACTTCTTTAATCCACTGTCCGATTTATTCAGGTAAACATTTACGAATTTCACCTGTAGGCCATTAGTTCAGAATTTATAAACACAAAGGGCTTGCATCCATGTACGTAAGCATCGGGGCTTATAATGCTTTGACAATATTGATTTATGGTGTAAAATCTTTGTTATCAAATTCCCTAATTGAAGGAGTTTGTCCGATGCAAGTAGTTTCTGCAATGAACAGTTTGTAGTTTCTTCCTTTTTGTTAAGGAAAAATATTTATATCATAACGGGCCTTGGCTCAGAAAATTTACAGAGATAAACTTCAAACAGCGTGGAGTTTTGCTCGACTTGCTCTGCCTCCGTTCCATAAGTTATGTCCCTTTACCAATTGGTCATTATAATCTTGACAACTAAGGACAGTACCAACAGTATGGCTTGATTTTTCTTTGATATTATGGATACCACCAATTTTATTGACAGAAAAACACATTTTTTTTCTTCAATATACAAAACTTAGCAAATTTATCATGAAAACTCATTGTAGACCTCTAGGAAGGAAAAGCATGAAACTTGGGATTGATTCAGTTGCTTCTCTGGAAATGGTTCTCCTATGCATGCCTGCTTGCTCGTCTTCCTTTTCACCACTTTTCTACAAAGTTGCATATCTGAGGAGCTCCATCCTCAAACCAACAATATCTTTTATGATTGTTTTGGTGAAGGACAACATTCGCTTCTCCATTGATTTTGTCCCAGGCATAAGGCCAGCGCAGAGCCTGATAAACATTAGCTCATTTTAAACCATTGATATGGCAGGTATTTCAGCGCCTTGCGGTGCACATAAACGTTTCAGGTCTGCCTTATGGTGCCAGGGTCATGAAATTTCTCTTCGGTTATTTTCTATGACTGGATTTGCTTCAATATATATTTTATGGTCGCCTCCTTTACTGCCTTTCTCCTCCACCCCTGTAGATATTGTCTCTGATTGCCTGCAAGGACGCCCTCTTCAAACTCCTGTTGGAGTGACTCCGACTTTTCTAAGTAATTGTCAGCGATTGAGCTCCCAAATTTTCTAAGCAATTTTTGAAAGGAACTCCATGAGAAAATGAGAGTAAATTTAGCCATGTGCTCGTCATATCACCCACAACAGATGGTCAAGCTCAAGTAGCCAACAAATGTTTAGAAGGATATTTACTATGTTATGTTACAGATAAACAAGGATTCCCTTCTCGGAAAGGTTTTATGATAAATCATGTCATATTTCTGCCAAAATCACTCCTTTTCAAGCCTTATTGGTATACAAACTTCCTAGTATTAAAACTTATATTATGGGAAGTTCAAAAGTACAAGGAATTGAAGAATACATACAAAAAACCGAAGAAACTCTTAAATTCCTTAAAGCTAATTTGCATACAGCCTAATAAAACGATAAGCGAACAGATAAAAGGAGAATTGAATGTGTATTTTAATGAAGAGACTGGATTCCATTAAAGGACATAATTTCTTTTATTGTGTTGATGAAAAGGTGGTTTATGTCACTTTTGTATTTTATCATGCCTTTCCTACTTTTTATCTTTCCATTTCTTCCTGAACTCTTGTTGATCTTGGGCTTGATCTGCATTGTGTTGGACTTTTAACAACTTCTTCCAGGGTTTTGGGCTCCATAAAATGGAATTGACCTGCATAAGAAGGATTCGATACACTGAGGAAACGATTCAATTTCAACTTTTGTCAGCTTGTTTGTACGTAACCTACTTCAACAATTCCATAAACTTCTTTTTGTATCCATCTATGAACATCTGTCCCTGAATTAGATCATGGAACTTGTTGATCTACTTTTCATAGTTGTTGGTTTATGGGCAGCAATAAACAATCATTTACACACTCATAAACATACACATAAGAAGAACAATATCCATCAAAGCTCACATTTCATTAATGTACACTAATGATACATCATTCTCACACATAATACAGTGCATGAGGCCTCGTAATATAGTATTGAGGTGCTCATAACAAGATTTCCAATATAGCTAATTGGTACAACCATCTCCATAAATATCTCCCCAATATCTCCATAAAGATCTCCATCCCTAACTTCTCTCATTGTCCTCATCTTTGATCATATGTAGACTTCTAGAATGAGTCTACTTTCAATAATACAATGATTATATCATAAGTATGAATTATTCCTTCATACTCCCCCTTAATGAACACTTATGATTCAATATGGATGTCTTGAGTTGTCTTCATCTTTAGTATTCTTTATTTGCATCATCTTTTGTCTTCTTCATCTGCATCTATTTCTTTAGTTGTTGTTGTCTTCCTGTATCAACTTGAGCTACATCTTTCTTTGATAATTCTGGCTCTTGAGTCAATCATCTGAACTGCATCATCGTCATATCAAGGATTTCTTTAGCTTACCCTTGACCTTCCTATGGGTTTTCTATGGGTTACCCTTCAACCATTACATCATACCTAGGGTTTTTCTCGGCTCACCTTTAACCATTACAACTTCAAAGTGGTTTCATCTTAACACAAACCATTCATTACATTAAGTGGTTTCACTTGACCACAAACTTGCATCTGTCATTACAAAGTGGTTTTTGGTGTACCACGAACCTGTACAAAAATACTCATGATTCATTTGACTCAAAGCAATGACTCGATAAACTGACAACTCTTCCTAAACATGTTTAACTTTACTTTAATGACAACTCATGAACTTTGTATGGGAGATATTGTTGTACATTTGAAGATTTGACCGTAAAATCCTTTCAACATAAAAACAACATTCTGCCATTCAGGGACATCTATCCAACCACATTGGACCTATATGTGAGGCTTTGATATTTCTCGATTCCAACACTTGTGATGATCATGATTTGTAAGACCACAAATACTGCAAGTATGTAAGTTCCAACATTTTGCCTTTGCATGCCCTTATCTTCCACAATGACTGCAACATACTTCCTGCTTCTGTACTTGATTTGTTGCGGTTGTTGCTCTTGATTTGTTGCTACTACTACTACTTGTAGATGATTCACCTGCTGTCAATGTTTTTGCTTTCACGAATTTGATGGCTGCATTGCTTGTTTGCCCTTCATAACCAAGGCCTTCATTTCTTGGCCTTACACATACTTGTATGGGCTTCTGGATACCTTGACCATTCTTGCCTAAACCTTTGCCTTCAAAATCCATTTCATTCCTAAGTTTTGAGCCTATTCCCTTTGCGTGCTTTTCAAAGCAACCTAGTTCATCACCTTCAGGAAGAGATTCATCTTTAGAAATATCATCAGGATCATCATTTGGAGGATCATCATTTTGAGCCTCAGAACAAGAGAAAGACATATGTACATCAACATTATTATCATCAACCAGATAACAAGTATCACAAGAGCTATCAATGTTCTGAAGCAGGTCACTTGTACCACAGATTGCATCACACTTTACTTTCTTTTGTTTTAACTGTTTTACTTCATTTTTGAGTGCTAACAACACATCTTCTTTTGCCAATAACTCTTGCTGCAATGATTCTACCAATTTATCCTTTTGATCTTGAATTTTGAAAATATCATCTACAAATTGATCTAGTGAGTTCAATTTTGCTTGTAATGTGTTGATGCGTTGTGTAGCAGAACTAACAAATTCATGATAAAGTTCATTATCTTGTGATTTGAATTCTACAACTTTGCCAATTATGGAATGATTTTGTTTTTGTAACCTGTCTATTTTTTGCAAAACATCATCAAGATCTTGTTGTAGTAGTTCAATTTCCTGGTTAGTGTTTTGAAGTCTTTTTCCTCCTTTGCCCATTTTTTAAAAAACTTAATGGTTCACACTGGCTTGCCTTAATGATTCACGTTGGCTTGCCAAAGAATGAGCACAATAAACATAGGGTGTCGGGTACAACCGATCATGCGCCCATCTTTCAAATACAAAAAAGTGTCGGGTAATATTGATCATGCACCTTTAATTTTGACTTTAACACTAACTTGTCTTTGACTTTGACCTTGATTCAAACTCTTCAA
>JASDQU010101273.1:14563-29563 GCA_032191745.1 Picea mariana | reverse complement strand
GAGGGCGGCTGGGCCTGTTGGGATTTAGCTTGCTAGTCAATTTGGAGTTGGAGGGAGTAGGGGGTTTGTATTGCGGAGATGTTGTGCTTTCAGGTGCACATACTGAGTCAGAAGGGCATCTTCTTCTCGTGTGATCTATGGGATCTTGGTGTGTGCTCTTGGAAGGAGTGGAGGCCTCGCTCTGGAGCATGGGCTTCTTACTACTTATCCTCTCTCGATCATGGAGTTGCGTAACCTCATTTCAGGGTCTAAGTTATTTAAGTTGAATATTGGTATGCCGGGGCCCTTTTGGAGGGACCGGGGGTGGAGTTTTTTTTTGTTTGGCGTTGCAATATGACTCTTGTCATTTGTATTCAGTTCTCCATCGAGATGTCCTCTTTCTCCGGTTCTTAATACTCATTGGGTATCTAAGGATCCAAAGGAGCATTGGGTGTAGTGCCCACACAATGGTTGGACTATATGGCTTTCCTATAAGCCAAGGGTGTTTACATGGCTTGTCATTTACTAGAGGATTCTGTCTAAGTCCATGTTGGCCAAGACTGGTCTTTTGGATGATCTATGTTTTGTTTGTTAGCGCTTGGAGACAGTTAGGCATATCCTCTGGGAATGTCAGTGTGCCAGGCATTGTTGAGTTGGTTCGAGGATCATCACTCAATGCTTCTTCAGTGCATGGAACATTGGCGAGCAGAGCTGTTTAGGGATATCTCTGCTCTTGATCATGTTGCTTTTTCCGGGCTTTGGCATTGCCTGAGGATAGTGGTGTTATTTGTTTTGTGGAAACTCAGGTGTAAATCTGTTTTGAACAGGAGGTTAGCTCTTTGTCTGATTTCAGTTCGATGTGGAATGATGAGGTTYGTCATCAGCTGTCRTCAAAAGGAGCATTGTTGATCAAAGATGCCCAAGCTTTGGATCACACCGAGTACTCTGCTTTAGTGGCTCTTAGGAAGAGGTTATGAAGTTCATTGTATACACCCTTCCTCCTTTTGATTTTCTAATTGTCATTTTTTTCTGTAAATACAAGATGTATTTTTCGCAAAAAAGTATTATATTTAATTTATTCCTTTCTTTATATTTTTTAGATCACCTACCTTATTTTAAAAATTTCATCTTTGACTTGGTCAAAGATGATCACTTGTTTAAATATGTATTGTATAATTGTAACACTAGGAGACTTGGTAAAAAGCAATTGTTCTTCACCAATTTTGTACTCCTTTATATCTAATAGAGTGTAACATGTGTATAATTTGACAATCTCCTCTTATGCTTGCATACTCTTTTTTTGGTTTTTGTCTCTTGATGTGAGTATTTTGAATTGCTGTTAATTGTTCCCATATCAATAATTACATCATCACTTACGACAAAAGTAATAAGCACAATGGCCTCTATATTTACTATGGTCAAAATTTAGTTGCACTTTCTTGTCATCATCATCGTCCTGTCTATGTTCAATTCCAATTACCTGCCCCCCCAATCTACTATAAGAGAGGATTGTCTTGATTTTCTCTTTCCACTCACTGCAATTTTTTCCATTTACTTGTTTTGCATTTTACATGATTAAATTACCAAGGAAAGCCATCTTTCCGATGAAAGCGAAAATACCTGGTTAAAATACCCCCTTAAGAAAGTGCAGCGTGATCTTCTTAACTGCATTAAAGCTCTCCTAATTGTGTGTGCTATTAACAATCCCACATGGATGACAATTGTGAGACACAGGTGGTCTATGGCTCATGAAGCATTAACCACATTAAAAGCTTTGCCAAAACAAACGCTGGCTTTGGGTTTTGATCCCCTGGGCTGATGGGATAGCATAATCCTTCACTCTGGTACTAACATTGTCATTGGCTTCACTGTCATGTTTTGTGGGCCCTCTTTGGCTTGCAGTTGTTATGTATGTGATGCTTAACTATTTTACTATAGTGACATATGATCTTGTTCCATGTTAATACTCTCCTTTAATCTTATGAAAAAGACATAAATGCTGAGCACTGGACTACACACATCCATACTAATGGAAATATGCAAGACAAAGCACACACAGCATCAACAAGACACCATTTTCACACCCACGAGGCTAAGCAGTCTACATAACAGTTTTTCCAATGTGACCACACTTATACTGCATAAAATCCTTAATACTGCATAAAGATCTTCTTTTTCTGAGATTCCAGCTGTTAACATAGCAGAATTTATCATCATGGATTCTAGAAAATAAAAAAAAATTGGGTTTTTCAGATTATCTTTTGCCAAAATAATTACTATTCTGTCTGTTAACAGTATTAGTCCCCTTCAAAATGAAGTTTACAGACAATACACCTTTCTGTTACATTGGGATAGACTTTAAAAAGTTCTATAATACAATTAAATTTTGTGCAAAATCTGGGAAAAAATGCATTAAAACTATTCTAAACTTTAATGTATTTTTTTGTGTTAGTGCCCATTGTTTCTTCCTATTGTTGACTATGGCCGCCAACGATTTTTGTGATTTCACCCACCCAGTTTTCTTCTTGGAATTCAATGTTTCCGGTTTTACTCATCCATGTTCATATAGCTCAATGTTGCAGGGAAGTCTTCCAACTTCCCCCTCTTGCCTCTGTGTCTGAAGTGTGCTCCAGATGCGAAAGAGTGTGAAGCGTGCTTCAAAAATCACCTGTTTCCTGGAGAGTGCTCCGGACCCTAAGTTGAATGCTCCTTGGAGGATTTGGRATTTAATTTAATGTCAAATTCTTAAAGTTAATGGCCAATGCTGGTTTTTACCTTATAGTTTACTTTCATTAACTTAAAGTTTTTAACTTTAAAAGTTAAAAACGGGAYCTCCATTTCAAAATGTTTGGTAATGGACACAGATCCATATGACCTCACATAGAGAAAGTAGAAATTGAGGYGATTTTTAGTATTCGGCAGACTCAACAGGTTTTAGCATTTCAAGATTTTGTGAAACAAGACAATGCAAGCTTTTCTCTCCTACACCYGAGTTGGGCAAGGTAGGATTATGGGATTGAAACTTAGGATTTTAACACTTGTGAAGAAGTATCAAGAAAATGCCTACAGAATATGTGCTAGCAATGAGCTTAGCTACCTTATTAAGTTATTACTACACACAGTTCAACTTCATAGGGGCATTGTCTGGGTTGGCTACCCAGAAATGTACCTCGAATGGACTAATATAAAACACTCATTTCAGCATTTTTAGTTTGTAATATTTATTTAATAATTTGGGCACATGGCCTCTTTTGTAAACATTATATTTCAACTGACTGCGTATTATAACTCTTTGGTCATGATGTCAGATGGCCGATTTCAAATCATGGCTAATGTTATCTTTTCGATCTTGGTGACAGTAACAGTTATCAGTTGAAACTTGATTGTCTAAACTCTAACCTATAATTGCTAGACGGTTGATTGATGTTATCATGTACTAAATGGTTGCTGCTCTAGCTATTAATCTAGTATGGATCACATTCTAGCTTCTGGAAAATGTAGTATTCATCGACAAGTAGCAGAAAATCTATGTTTTCAGAATTTTTGCAAGTAATTTGGCATTTTACATGTTTTTTTAGAATAAATATGCATTAAAATAAAAAAATATATTATATATTATATAAAAACCCTCCTGGGATGCTTTGTTGCCAGGGTGTCTTGGGAATTGGTGCTCCGTGGCACCCAACTTCACTGATCTCACTGATGCGTGTTTCCTTTCTCTTGTGGATGTTTGCTTTCACTGTCGCATTTGGCCCTCAACTGCTAGTTTCCGACCAACACTTTCATTAGTTTTCTGTGTTGACTGTTTAGTGTTTTCCCGTTGTCTTTAATGTCTTTCCTGTGGCTCATGTGTGTTTCCCCACTGCCTACATCTGTTCTTCATTGTGCCACTTTCAGTCCAGCATGCATGTGTTCAAGATCACCATCTCATTGCCTCCTCATACAATTTTTCTCTCACAGAGGATCACATCATTCTTCCTGGTGCTTACAGTGGATAGGGGTACTAAGAGGCAGGCAGAGTGAAACASCATTTCAGCCCCCAGATCTGTTAAGATCCTGGGAGGCAGCCCTGCCCCTGACAGTGAGACCCATGTGGAATTGTTGTATGAGGTCTTGGGGCAGTTTACGCCAGACCAATGGGCAGCTTCCCTCCAGCAGCTCCCGATAGCAGGTCAGCTCTTCTAGACAGAAAGGCACCCMCCAGGCTAGATCCAACTCCTCTAGCCAGTCTTCTATATAGAGATTCTTTCCTCTGGCCTCAGATGGTAGGAGAGCTTCCTATTCAACTTTAGAGGATGACCCCCTCTTTCCTTGGTTTGAYGGAAGCCACTTGGAGTCTCAAGGTTCTTTTCCTTGTACTCGACTCTAAAGCATTGTATTTCTTTTTGGCATTKAGATAATTGAGCTTAGATCATATAGATAGCTTTGATTCTTGCTTTCAGAGAAGTGGCCTTTGCACTCCCACTATGTATCGCCACTTATGTACTGAACTGTGTCGTTGACCTACTTTTGGTTTTTTGTTGGACATTAATAAACTTATCTTATCTTATCTCTATCTTTTGAGTTTCTCTTTTTCTTTTACAATGTGTGCTTACCTTTTGCTGTTGATTCAGAGCTTCATGTCTTTGTCGCAACTTCTTTTTCTTTGCTTCAGAGCTTCATGTCTTTGTCACAACTTCTTTTTCTTCGTCTCCATTGTTTCTTTTGGTAATTTTTAACTTTTACCTGTGCATTAACAAATTTTTCTTTTGCATATACAAATCTTGAGCCACAATAATGAAGCAAAATGAATATCCCTATTTCAGCAAGATAATAATAAGCCCAACAAAAAATTTCACACACAGCTTGAACGACATATTAATAAATCACCAGCAAAATGATTGGAAAATAAACAAACAACAGATACCAATAGTCCTGCTATACTTCAAGGGMCTCCTTCCTTGTCCTCCTGCACTATGGCTGCTCACTCTAGCCCCTCAACCTTTGCTCTCATACCCCACAGGGTGCAAAAATAACAGAGTCCCAGTACAAATTAGAGACAAAAAGAGTGTGATAGAAATTGAAGTATATTATGAGGACAGAAATCAAWWTCACGCCATGCAAGATCAACCTTTCATTTAACTAATGTATTTGTAACTCATGACCCATGATTGTTGGAATCCTGTGACTGACTATTCACATTCGTAACTCACAAATCTTTAGTTAACACAGGTACACCTAAATAATTTGCACATCTTTCCAAGGGGTTCGTTCAACCACTTGTCGCCAAAGTTGCTGGGAATTTGGCTAGTTCTGTGTTAACAGATGCTCGGTTGGAACCCCCCTGGGTTAGGCGCACTAGTCTACTTTGACAGATTTACTAGGGATGCCATCCATGTATGTGGGGAAGCATACCTTCGGTTTCCCCGTGAGGTTATCCTTGGAAAAAAAGTAATTTGCACATCTTAGTTCATCCACATTTCTACCGTTTTTTTGACACAAATACACATACATTAACATTAATATGTGACCTATAACTCCTAATGTCTAACACCTAATACTAACTTATAATATCTAACACATAGCAATTGAGGAGATCATGAGTATGAGGTTTGGCTTGTTTGACACACTGACTGTTTTCTAATTGTCAATAATGTTTAATTAAAGACATTATCTGATCTGGGTAATGCAGTTCAACTTCAAAAATGTGCTAGCAGCTAACCATTTTGCAAATCATCAAAGGATCGAATTGCTTGCAGCATCTTTTCATGGTAACCGAGGTATTGTGGAAGTGGAGGTTTGGCTTATTTGACACACTGACTGTTTTCTAATTGTCAATAATGTTTAAATAAAGACATTATTTGATCTGGGTAATGCAGTTCAACTTCAAAAACGTGCTAGCAGATAACCATTTTACAAATCATCAAAGGATTGAATTGCTTGCAGCATCTTTTCATGGTATCCGAGGTATTGTGGAAGTGGAATGCAAAACCTTGTAAACTTAACTTTTAGCAAACAAAAGTAGAATATTTGGGGCCCTTGTCTCCCAACAAAGTTTGCGTGAAGATGAAAGGAAGGTGAAAGTAGTAAAGTAGTGACCATTCCAATCAACTCATCACACATTCCTTGGTTATTATTTATCATTCATAATCAATTTCTTGTCAAAAGCAAGTCTTTTCACTGGGGTGTTAAGGAAGAAGCTGTCATATGCACCTAGGAAGCAGAAAAACAATTTTGATGCACTGGAAGTTATATCGACATCCCCTCCAATTTTTATTATCACTGATTTAAACTAGTAATTTACAGGGTTTGTAGATGCTAATTGGGTAGCAGGTGGAGTAGCATTTATTGTGGGCTTAATGGGTTCATAACGACTAATTCAAGAGTGCAATAGAATTGGCCTAGTTATATATTTAATCCTTGTACCTCTTTATTAATGGGTGTGTCCTTCTGTTAATATTGTTCATAACTAACTTGCGCTTGAATCTTAGCCAAGACTCTCCATGGACATTTTTTTTGTATGAAAGAAGTCAATTTTTTTCCCAAACAATTTGTCAGCTGTAGAGTCTAAACGATGTTTTCTGTGTACACTTCAGTCTGCTATTTGCTTAAATCTACTGGAAAGTTCACTTTGCATGCTTGGGTACAGTTTGTTCTGGTCCTCTTTTCTATATGAATGCCATCATGGACTTAGATATCTTGTCAGTTATAGTCAACAACTTTAATTTGCTGTTGATATATCATTTCTGGGAAAAGTGTTATTCTATTTGAAGTTCTATTGTCCAAGGCTCTAAGTAGCTGTACAATTATTAATGTCTGATTATAATTATATAGGTGCTCTAAATCATGGTGGTATACTTCACCGTGTTGGTTGATTGGGGGCAAGGTTATGTCACTTCAGTTTCTTATTATAAGACTTATCTGACTATTGCTGTGAACATCTTAAATGCAGAACTGCCAGGGTTCTATTTTGATCCTGAAAAGAACAGGTATTTTCCAATCAAGCATCGGGCAGCTGGAGCTGGTCAGATACATAAAACTAAAGCGATTTCATCCTCTCTAGCGGTAAGTCTCTATAGGTACTAAACAGCTTCACTACAGGTCTCCATGTGCTTCTAGAAGAAAAATACAGCAGTGAAATCTCCGTGCCTCCAATCTTACATCACTGTTAGTGAAATATCACTAGGTTTTCAATCTTGGTTATGATGTGTATTTCAATTCTGTTTAGGTGTCTGTATAGTGTTGAAACCTTTTTGTTTGTCATTTTCAAGAATAGAGTGGATAGTCAAAATCTGTATCTCCACAAGAATTTTCATGTACATTTTTTGGTCGGAAAAAAAGGTTACTTTCAATGTTTTTAATCATTACGGAGGCATTTAGAATGTCATTGCTTCTACAGGTCATTCGTGGACATTAATAAAATTATCTTATCTTATCTACTGGATTGTACTTTGGAGTCCTGTTGACCTATTTTTGGTCATTTGCGGAGATTAATAAAATTATCTTATTGTATCTTATCTTATTACTTCAAAGTGTTCGTTTGATTGAAAAATAAGAATGATATGAGTGGGCACCTAGTAATGATACAGTATAAGCTTTGCTACGGGAGCATCAAGGTGTAAGACTGCTGAGGAGATTCCTTGAGATAAATGAAACGTGGCCTGTCGACTATGGTGGTGTGGCAATTTATGGTGATAAACAGGTTAAGATAATAAGTCCCTAGTGATTTCTTATTCGGTCCACTTTTGCACAGACATAATGTTGGCCTCTGCCTGGAATGAGGGGACATTATTTAAACTATCTTATTTTATCTTATTACTTCAAAGTGTTTATTTGATTGAAAAATAAGCATGATATGAGAGGGCACCTAGTAATGATACAGTATAGAACTTTGTTATGGTAGCATCAAGGTGTAAGATTGCTAAGGTGATTACATAAGATAAATGAAACACTGTCAACTATGGTGGTCTGGCGTTTATGCTGATAAGTCTTCTTGAATATCACTTTATAAGTCTTCCCCAGTTTGTACATATGATCGGATTCGTCACAATATCCTGAGGCAACCACCTTGAAGCCATCACTCATGTCCTTTACAACCTGTTGATACGGCCAGAATTCCATCCTTTTATTTGTGTGTAATGTGGTTGTTAGAAATTAAGGGCAAAAACAGTAGGCAAGCTAGAAACAGAAATATTTTATAGATTTCAAATCATTAGATACTGCAATTTAAGATCAACAAAGCATTTAAAATTCTGATGCATAATCTAACAGCATTAGTGAGTAAAAATCATACATAATTCAAATCTGAGTATTACCATAGCTGTAGAAGAAGAACAAATGTACCTAATTTTCTGCTGTTGCCTTCCTCCAATGTATGCTCAGAAAAGGCTTGGAAAATCATAGATCAAACCCTCAGGGTAGATCTCCTCATGGACATAGGGACAAGGCCAAGAAGGACTCTTAGGTTAGGAAATCAAAACCAAAAACTCAGCAAACTGGAAAGCTACAGTCCAAGCCACAGTCCAAGTATTAGGGCTGAAAACAAATCACTGTCCAACCTAGGGCTGAAAAGGCAAAGCCATAATCAGCTTTAGGCTGATTTAACACACTCAGCCCAACGTTTCAACACAGGTGCCTACTTCCAGTATCAGCCTCAATAAACCAGTCACAAGGCACAAAATCAAGGCTGCACAACAAAACATCAAGGGCGGCACCATCGAAACATCAAGGCGGCACCAGCAGAGCAACGAGAGCAACAAGAGACCTCAACGGCTAGCAGAGATAAATCCATGGCAGGCAGGGAAGACACCAAAGGTCCAAGCGGCTGACACAAAACAGTCACAGCTGGCAGGGAGAAACTCATGGCAAGCAGGGAAGACACCAACAGTCCAGCGGCAAGCACAGCATTGACACGGCTAGCAGGGATAGACCGACGGCAGGCTGGAGCATACCAAGAACACACAAGAGAAGACCCTTGTAAACCGGTCCAAAAGGAGCCACAGCAAACCTCAGTCTCAAACTCAGCTTGGAGAAGGTAGATCGCAAGCATCAAGTGTGTCAAGGGAGGGAGAGACCACTCCTTTATATAGATTGTAGGTGGGTAAGGTAGGGATAATATATTAGTCTACTTGCCATAGCTTTAGGGTTAGGTTAACCCCAAATAATATTTTACCAATTAAGACGTCAAGTGGTAAATCCAATAGACCACAAGTAAGTGAACAAAATAAATCAAATCGATGAGGAGGGTTTCTAGATCAAGGCGGCCAACTTTCTTTAGGAGAAAGTAAGGTCCAATTTATAAATTCGAACCAACGCATAAACATAAATTTAGGAGGCATAACTCAAGCAAGGGGTTTCATAAACAATAAGACAAAGTGAAAAGTCAAGTCCTTCTTTAATGGCAGTTTGTCCACATGAGTCCCACGATATAGATTATAATCTTTTTATCATCCTAGCATACGAGGAAGGATAATGACGTGATCATGCTTTTCTTCTTAACTGCTCCTAGGTCACATGGACCATCCCGAGAGAGACGAAGGTCACACATCATCTCGGCTTGGTACTCAGACCAAGAATCTGCCTGGTCCCAAACCAGGATACCCCAGAACACATTTGGGGGCCCTAGATCACAACTAGGGTCTTAACCACCAAGGTGCACAACCAAGGATCAATCCAAGCGCCAAGCAAGGATTCCCTGGAACACATCTAGGGACTTATATCATCAAACTGCTTGGTCCCTGACCAAGAATCCCAGCAATACACTGGGGGCCCAACTAGGGTCTTTTGCCATGGCTCTATCTGCTTGGTCCCCGACAAAGAACCCCATGAGTGCATTGGGGGCCCTAGATCACAACTAGGGTCTTTGCCATCCTCCGGAGAATGACTCTTGCAGTTGCACTAATTTTAACACTCCCTCTCAGCAAGAGAGGCATTCTCAGCAACACCAAGCTTGTCTTGAAAGTACACAAACTTTGTCAATGACAGGGGCTTGGTCAATATGTCTGCAGTTTGTTCCTTAGTCGGAACATACTGAATACCGAGAATGTTCTTCTGCACCATGTCCCGGACATAATGATATCTCATCTCAATGTGTTTCGATTTGTCATGAAACACAAGATTTTTGGAGAGCTTTATACAACTTTGGTTATCACAGTGAATTACTGTGGGTTCCAACTCAGTACTGAACAAATATGAGAGTAACTTTCTGAGCCACACTGCTTCTCTACTAGCAACACTAACAGAATGTATTTTGCCTCTGTAGTACTTTGGGCTATGGTGCCTTGCTTCTTGCTGGACCAGGAGATCATAGTTGAACCCAAATTGAAACAATATCCGAAAGTGCTCTTTTGGTCCACTGTACTGCCCATCCAATCTGAATCTGAAAAGCCATGAAGCATTACACCTCCACTAGAATTGTATCTAAGCCCATAAACTATAGTCCCCCAGACATATCTGAGAATATGCTTAGCATCAACCATATGAATGTGTTTTGGATCACACATAAACTAACTGAGGGCATTCACTGCATAACAAATGTCCGGTCTGGTGTGTACTAGATACATCAAGGACCCAATAATCCGACGATATACTGTAGGGTCTTCTGGATCTGAACCTATAGCTTGATCATATAACTTCTTCAGGTTAGAAATTATAGGTGTGGTCATGGACTTACAGTCCAACATCCCAAATCTGCGAAGCACATCAACTGCATACTTACCTTGTGAGAGAAAGATCTCACCAGGTTTCTGTGACACCTCTAAACCAAGAAAGTAATGCATAAGACCCAAGTCCTTCATTTCAAACTTTGCTATAGCTCCCTCTTAGTCTGAGCTATCAGATGTTCCTCTCCAGTAAGGAATAAATCATCCACATATAAAACCAAGATAACATGATGATTCTTCACAACCTTTATATAAAGGTTAGGATTTGCTATACTCTTGGAGAACCCAAGACTCTGAAGAAAACTGTCAATTCTTCCATACCAAGCTCTCGGAGCTTGTTTCAATCCATACAAGGTTTTCTTGAGTTTGCAGACATGGGATTCCTTCCCATGGATCACAAAACCCTCAGGCTGCTCGATATAAACCTCTTTTTCAACTTCACCATTAAGAAAAGCAGTCTTAACATCCATTTGGTGAAGTTTCCAATAAAAAACTGAAGCAAGAGAAGTGATGACTCTGATAGAGGTGTACCTGGCAACGGGAGCAAAAATCTCATCATAATCAGTTCCCTCTTTTTGAGAGAAACCGCGAGCCACAAATCTAGCTTTGAATTTTTCAACACTGCCATCTGTTGCATGCTTTATTTTGTAAATCCATTTAGAGGTCACTACTGATTTTCCTTGTGGTCTTGGGACCACTTCCCATACATCATTCTTCAATATTGACTCGTATTCTTCTACCATGGCATCCTTCCACACTTTATGCTTGGCAACCTCATCAAAAGTGGAAGGTTCTAAGTCAATCACATGATTCAACTGTGCTATCAAACCTGAGTACTTATCTGGCTTCTTGCTTTCTTTGAAAGTATCTTTAGGTGTTGCATACTTTTTTGCTTCCTGTAAAATTTCACGACACCAAGATGGCTTCCTTTTGACAGGAGGTTTCTTTGGGGGAAACTCAACAGAATCCCTTATGGGATCCACTGAAGGCTCTTTGGTCTCCTCCCTTCGCTCATCTGAAAGTTGTGAATCCGAAGGCTCTGAAGTTGGAACATCCTTCTCCTCTGTATCACAGGGAAGCTCTCTGGAATGACAAAAAGCAGCTTCCTCATGGAAGGTCACGTCTCTACTGACCTCTATGTATTTTTGCCTTGACACATAGATTCGATATGCTTTTGAGGTCTCACTGTACCCCACAAAAGTGTCTTTCTTTCCAGAGGGCTTTAACTTAGTCCTCTTTTCTTTTGGTACATGAATGTAGATAGGACTACCAAAAATTCTCAAGTGATCAATTGAAGGCTTCTTACCTGTGAAGACTTCTTTTGGAGTTTTCTCTTCCAAGGCTTTATGAGGACACCTATTCTAAATATAGACTACAGTGCTTGCAGCTTCGGCCCAAAGAGACAACGAAAGATTCTGATCATACATCATAGCTTTGGCTGCCTCACAAATTGTCCCATTCTTTCTTTCTGCAACCCCATTCTGCTGGGGATTGTAAGGCACAGTCAACTCCCTCTTAATCCTAGAAGCCCAACAGAGATCATCATACTTGTGGGAGTCAAACTCTTTTCCATTATCTGTTCTGAAAACACGGATATGTCTACCTGTCTTATTCTCAACAAGATTCTTAAAATTTTGAAATTTATTGAAGGATTCATCTTTAGTTTTCAGAAAATAAATCCAGGTTTTACAGGAGCAATCATCAATAAAAATGATATAATAAAGACAACCATTCATGGACGAAGCAGTCATAGGTCCAAAGAGATTAGAATGAATAAGATCTAAGATACCATTAGTTTCTCTATCATTGTGAGGGTAAGCTTTCTTTGTATTTTTACCAAGAGCACAACCTCTACAAATACTAGCATGCTCAAAAGGAAAAACTAGCATACCTGTTACCATCTTTTGCAAACCTGTTAGAGCATTATAGTTGAGGTGTCCAAAGCTTCTGTGCCATAGTTCGCAGGGCCTAGATCACTCCAAGCACCATCTAATCAATGGGTGAGATCATCCCAAAAGAATCCCACTTAGAAACCCACTTTGGGTTAAGTTTCCTAAGTTCACTTTATGTCCCTTCATTCACCCACTTAGTGAGTTAAATGTCACTTTTTCCTTAAGTGACAAAATTTCACCTTTTTGACTTAAGTGAAGTCAATGTGGAATTAGACATAAAATACAAGGTACATAGTCCCAAATATTTCCCTCTTGTGGTTAGAGACCCAAAACCACAAGGGAACCACTTCCCAAGGTACACCAAAACTTAACACTCCCTCTTACCGAGGAAAGTGTTTCCCACCAAGCCCATCTTGTCTCTGAAGTAGACATGCTTGCCCCTTGGCAAGGCCTTGATGAGAATGTTTGCAACCCGTGCGTCAGTCGGAATGTACTGAAGCTGTACTGCCCCTCGCTGAACCCAATCTCTGATCAAGTGGTATTTGATCTCAATATGCTTCGACCTATTATGGAACACTGGATTCTTAGAGAGTTTGATACAACTCTGATTATCGCATTGAATGACAGTCAGAGGCAACTCCTGACCAAATAATCCTACCAACAACTTACAAAGCCAAATGGCCTCGCAACTGGTAGCCATATACTCTGCCTCGGATGAACTCAAAGCAAATGACTTTTGTTTTCGGCTGTACCAGGAAACAAGTCCTGACCCCAACCCAAAACAACACCCTGAGGTGCTCTTCTTGTCAATGGCACATCCTGCCCAGTTTGAGTCTGTGTAGCCAACCAAATTCACTCCATTCCCTCTGACATAGTCCAGACCATAATCCACTGAACCTGCAATGTACCTCAAAACGTGTTTTGCCCCAATCCAGTGAACACTCCTCGGCTCCACCATGTACTGGTTGAGAGTGTTCACGACAAAACAAATATCTGGTCGAATGTTGACCAGATACATCAACGATCCGATCAATTGCCTGTATCTTGTAGCATCCACCAATTGGGAATCTAAAGTGCTAAGCTTCTTCCAATTGGTGACCATGGGTGTTAACATAGGCCTGCAATCCTCCATTTGAAATCTGCTCAAGATGTCTGCAACATACTTCCCCTGTCCCAGGAAGATGTGACCCTCCTCCTGCCAAACCTCCATGCCCAAGAAATAGTGCATCAACCCAATGTCAGTCATCTCAAACTCTGATGCAAGGCTCAACTTGCACTCAACTATGAGATGCTCTGCTCCCGTGATGAACAAGTCATCCACATATAGAATGAGAATAAGCGTGTCCTCACCTCTAATGATGTAATAGAGGTTAGGATCAACATTGCTCTTCTCAAACCCCATCTGAATCAAATATGAGTCTATGCGCGAATACCAAGCTTTGAGAGCTTGCTTCAAAGCATACAGTTCCTTTCTCAGAAGGCACACGTGAGACTCTCTCTCACACACCTCAAACCCTTGTGGCTCCTCAATGTACACCTCCTCCTCAATAAAGCCATTGAGAAATGCGGTCTTTACATCCATCTGATGCATCCTCCGACCCATCTCTGCCGCTATGGCAATAATACTCCGAATGGAAGTGTATCTTGCAACTAGTGCAAATGTCTCATCATAATCAACTCCCTCTACTTGAGATAATCCACGCGCCACAAACCGGGCCTTGTGTTTCTCTATGCTGCCATTTGCAGCATACTTGGTCTTATATAACCATCTGGAAGTCACAACTGACTTCCCCACTGGCCTCGACACCACCTCCCATACATCATTGCACATAATGGAGTCATACTCCTCTAGCATGGCCTCTCGCCAAACCTGCTGGTCAACTGCCTGCGCAAATGTCTCGGGCTTTGCATCTGTGATGTTCGTCACCATCGCCAAATAGGACCCAAGCCTCTCTAGTGCTCTTCTCTCTCTGAACTGTCTCTTGGGATCTCCTACATTCTCCTTGGCTTCCTTCAGGGTTTGTTGAAACCATCTTGGTTTCCTCTTCCCTGGAGTAACCAAAGGAGAAGTAATGTCTCCTCGCCCAAGAGTCTCTGCCTCAGATCTAATCCCAACACTCTGAGATCTTGAAGTCTTTGCACCCTCTGCCTGAACCCCCTGCAACTGTGAACCTGACGCTGTGCAAAGTGACCCTGTCACTCCTGAAACTGGTGCACTCGACACTTGAGGCTGTGCTCCCTCTGAAACATCAATCTGTGTATCCGAAACCTCTTCAATACTGTCTCTCGACCCGAGAGACCTCCTGAAGGCTCTACCCTCCTCAAATCTAACATCTCTACTCACCACCACTCTCCGCTGTAATGGAATGTAGATCCGGTAGGCCTTCGAGACCTCTGAGTACCCAACTAGAATCCCTTGCTAGGCTATGGGATCTAGCTTTGTCCTCTTCTCTGAGGGGACATGAGAGCATGTCAAGCATCCAAAAATC
>JASDQU010101272.1:239359-249981 GCA_032191745.1 Picea mariana | reverse complement strand
AAATTACTTCGACCTTGTTACAGGAAATATCATGAGTATAACCTAACTCTGATAAAAAGGAGGAAACCCCAACCTTGAGGTAAATAATAAAATAAATTTAATGCATTGCTACAATGAAGCGTGTGACCGTCTATGCAGGAGTAAGGAATCAATATATTGCTTTATTGAGCATTGTCGGCCCAATGGTTAGATCAATCATTGGATTGGCGTATCAGTTGCGAAACAAAGACCAGTTGTAGGGAATACAAAGAGTAGTTCTTTGTTAAGTGACCATAGACACTATCATGATTTTAAGATTCAAAAAACATGATGAAAGTATATACCTGTGAGTTGTAGTTACATGAGGAGGATACTCAGAGTTGATTGAAATATAACTATGACTGGATAGTCTATTATTTGATCCAGTAATCCATAAAAATAAAACAATGAATAGAACATATTTAAATGGTAGTATTGTTCACAGTTGAATGGAATACAATAAGAATAACAATAATGACGAAGATATCACCAACCACACGATAATAGAATATTTATTCTCTAAAATAAAAATTTGTGTGTGTGATGATGTTACATCTACCTTCAATCTCATAGTCCATTTTTCTTCTGACAAAAGTTTCTTCATTCTAGAAACTGCACGCATTTCATTGAATCCTTATATCATCACCATGGTGTATGTCATTGTACCAAGTGATAGTGGTTTTATATATATTTTATGTAACTAAAAACACTTGTGCGTTTTCTCTTATCAACCAAGATTTCTAATGACTCATGAGATGTTCTGCATTGTATGTGTGGGCTACAAATTATTAACTTGCATCAATTTATGTAACATGTTTTTATCTAGAAAGGAAATTGCATCACTACACTACAAAAGTATAAAGTTAGATCAATCACTCTTGGAAGTGATCATCTACTTCAATATCGATCATGCTAACTCTGTTGGCACCAAGAAATCACGAGAAAACTCTGTTGGCACCAAGAAATCACGAGAAAGAGGAACCTTACTGCCACTAGGGAATCACCAAGCATGATTTGGGAACTTTCTATTTCCATAAACCATAAAACTCGTTGTTTTAAAAAATTGATAAAAAATCATGAAGTAATTGAAATGCTATTGAAGAAAGTAAACACACTACACTCTCCAAGAAATCAAATCACTCTTGCAAAATGAAAATTAGGTGAATTGAAATACTCAAAAGAGAATTAAATTACCCAATGCCTTGTTCTCATGTAGTGATATCTTCCTCTAGGAACATGGAAACAAACTTAATATATAGTGGCACAAACTATCTAAGCATCAACATATGAATGAATAGACAAAAATCTAAGTTGGAAATAAGATATCAAGCTTGTATTTTTATTGCATCACAAAATTCGACATTTATTTGATATCCCTCTCATTTGGAATGGAGATGTCACTCTATTTTATACATAATATTTCTTGAAACTGAAAACCCACTTGAAGATAAGATATTCCCAAGTGATTACAACAATTTTCTAAATTTTCAACTCATCACTGCATTGCTCCAAGATTCTATCTAACCCCATCAGACTTAGAATACCATAGGTTGTCAAATTCATGATTGGTTATGTGGATTACAAAAACTTTCCCAAAATACATCCAAGAGCCATGAAGATGTTGTAATTTATTTTCCTCTTGAATTGTAATTATCAAAACTGATTTGGATCCCAAAAATATAGGGAAAAACATGTTTGTAGACATGGGTTGATCCAAGTGGATATTGGTGGCCACCCACCTGTTCCAAATCCCAAGTGGTTCATCTTCACTGTGTTCAGTTCAACACGTTTCTCTATAATGGGGACATTTATCTCTAATTTTGTATTTTTCACTTCTGGGGTTGTCCTGAAGCCCTACACAACATCCAGGTGGATATTGGAGGCTACCCACCTAAACTATCTTATTTTCAAAATTTTCATGTCAGTACATCGTTTTGTACTTCCAAGGATATTTTGGGGCCCTAAACAATGTTTTCTTTCATTTCCACAGTCAAACTATGGACTGAGTCAAAGTTTTATGGCATAATGTGTATCCCTTGAAAATACCTTTCCAATAGGCTATTACAGGCCTAAAATGAAGACTATATGAAAACATTACGACCCCGGGAAGTTAATGTACTAACTTACCCCAGCGGTGCCCACATGACATTTGGCGCTTCATCTCATAGGGTTAGGGTTTTAGATGTCTATGGTTTTGAAATTCATGTTTATCATAAAAAGTCCTTCAGATCATTATTGTAATCATCTTCTTTTGAATGAACATAGCGGTCGCATCTCTTCTCATAGATAAAGTTGTCATGATTCTAGCAAGTCTTGCACTTTGTATTTGTATAGTCTCTATACATTTATTTCATTAATAGAAATCATGTATTGTTGTATTTCTCTATTTCTAGAAATTTTTATGTGTATTTCATTGTAATATATTTTCTTTCATTTCGTTCCAAAAATAATATAGATCAGTGGTATCAGAGCATGTTGCGCTTGATCATTTTTTTAGTGCATGTCCCCAACGATGTCCATGTATTAAAAGGTGGGTCTCGAGCTTGTCTCTCTTGAGGAAAATCATCATTGCATTCCCAAGGAACCCTCGATGTCGGCATAAAAGAAAAATGGCGGAGCAAAAGATTCTATTAACCTATTGCTTGAGCAAGCTCTCCCGCAAAAAAGGGACAAAATGATGGAGAAATTTGGCCACATCCTTCAAACTATAGATGGAGACAATTTTTTATGGCATAATGTGTAGTCCTTGAAAAGGCCTTTCCAATAGGCTATCACACACCTAAAACAAAGATCATATGAAAAAATTACGACACCAATTGCAATAAATCTAACAGAACAGAGGTATCACCATGATAAGCATAATTCTATACCATATCCATATATATATATATATATATATATATATATATAAGTCTATAGATATTTTCTTAAAGAATATTTTAAATTTGTACAAACACAAACGAAGTTTGAAATAGATACCAGCATAGAAAAATACATATATGTAGTTTCCTATATAGAGTTTCAGAGATACACATACATATAATACACATAAATATTTGGATCTTGGATCACATGATATTTCTACTAAGATTCTATTGATAGGAATGCACCAAAGACATAAATTTATAGTTCTGCATACCATAACAAAATCAGTAATCGAAGCTCCAGTGTCATATAAGACATAATACAAACTATGCTCGCTATATAACATTATTCGTTTGAATTGTAGGAAAGTATGTACATTCCTTCCTTATAGATAATTAATGATCTGTATAGCGAGAGGATTTTGATCTACATTTCTTTTACAACTAGATTACCAAGGCAAGAACCCAACACCACTTAATCGAACCCAAAACCTCCAACAATTAAAATACTGGAAATCAGAACTCAAATACCTTTTTTGAGCCTGGCGATATCTAGATCTGTTGATTGTGAAATATCCAAGTCCTGCAAGGGATATCGAGAGTTAGCAAATAGGATTATGAAGAATCAAAGAATGAATAGAAACGAAATTATTCTCGAGAACTAGTAAACAATGAAAATTAAAAATGAAAGAGAAAGCAACATTCAAAAAGAACTCACGAAACTTATTATTAAGGAGTCAACACCATGTCAATACTTATATTAACGTTGGCGTAGGGTGTTTCTTTCTCCATCAGCAGTGCTGAGCGAACCGTTCCATATTCTGAAGGGGAGGAGTGGGCTTTGAATTGACTAATGGGTACCCTTGCAATGGAAACAAGGGTCCCATCATTAGTATTGTAACCGAAATAGAATAACCAATTTCTCAAAATGTATCAAACGATTAAACATTATTAAACATGAAACATATAGTATAACTAGAACTTTAAATAATGCATAGTATAAACCATGATCTAAGGAGTTACCTGATTCAGATCACAGATAGGGTTACGATACTTTTCTCATTATTAACTAAACCGATATCTTGAAGATAAAGAAAAATGCAATCTTGGACAAGGTTCTTGATAATTAAAAATTTTGTTTCCCTTTACATGAAATAAAGTGATGTTTAACGAATAGATATCTAAATCCCAGAACAGAGAGTAAGGGTAAACCCTTTATTACAATTAAGACTCCATAATGATTATATGCAGTGGGAACCTTAATATTTTATCTTTGTCGATATAAATATGAGAAAGTTAAATAGATTTAATGTCATTAAAACCTTACATAATAGTAAGGGAACCCTTATCGCGACTACAAGAACTGTTTCATGACTTCTCAACTTTTAATCCGAGAATGCAATTTTTCCACAGTCAGCCAGAGGCAAGAGTCGATAGGTCAAAGACTTAGTACTAAATAATAATAAAAACTATTAAAAATGCAAACCATACCGACAACGAATGCAGTAAATGAAAAACCAATTAAAAGTTAGAATTTAAGCATAAAGAATCGAGGGCCTAGTCTTTACGGAAACCCTCATGAATGGAAGAATTGATTATGACATAATTACACAGAGAACTTTGGGTACACTTACTCTACAGGAAGCCTTATGATGAGTTTTTAGGGTCACTATAACAGGGTTTAACCACACGGATTGCAGCGATAGGTAGGGTGTGAGCGACTCCACCAAATACAAGTCTAAATATTAAAGAGGCAATTGAGGATAACTATTGTTGACAAAAAACCCTAAAAAAACCTTAGGGGACTATTCCCGAATCCAGAATTTGAACCTTTATGTAAAATCATTACCAGTTCAAGAAAAACCTTAAGCAATGAGTAGTTACCCTCCTACGAGAGGTAAAAGATGTAAACCACCACAAGTTATAAACTATGTGTTATATCCAAATCTTGGATAGAAGTACTACAAAAAGATGAGTTTAGTTGATTCGAAATCGGATCCAGAAGCCTGACAGGGCTTGAAAAATGCTCAAAAATGAAAGTGCTCAGAATTCGACGAAACCAATGTCATTACGCCCATATCGTCTTCCTGATTCCAGCGGTATATTTACTTTGTCAAACGGGCTCTGTATGCGAAAGTTATCGCGTTCTGATCGGAAGCCCAAACAGGTAAAAAGTCAAAGGTCAACTGGTCAAAAAGTCAATGATGATGACATCAGCATACTGACTGTGCAGGAGATGACATGGAACTCTCTGGCTAATGGTGATTGGGCAGGTTCGCTGACAAGGCAAACATGTGGCAGGCAACTAGACCAGTCAATAACTGACAAGTGGCATTAATCCGTCAAATGGGGAGATGCCACGTGGCCCAGTCATGGGCAGCCACGTGGCACCTAGTCATCAATTGAAGTGGCATGTTTAAAAAATTATTTTTGTGGTCCATGGGATTTGAACCCATGACCACCACCAAGCCCAACACCTTAATAAATGGTCTTTTTCCAATACACCAAATTATTGCTTATGATATAAAACCTACAATATGAAATATATTGCAAAGTATTGTATGGAGAGGGGCCATCGCTTAGCCCTTTAGACTAGCACTTGGCCATATGAACCCATATGACCCTGTCAAGGGGGCACACGCTGGGAAAAAGGGGGCTTATGCCAAAATTTAACTATAAAGTGGGTTTTGTAACTAATTTTTGAGTTTTAATTGTAATTAAGTCTATTTTTAATGGTTTATGAGAGTTATTGGGTAGTTTTGGAGCCTAAATTTTGGGAGGAACTTGGAGATGAGAAACTAACTTCCTAACTATATAACCAAGGCATGTTTGAGGCCATAGGAGGGAATTCAGAGCAGAATAATGCTGAGGAGAAGCCAAGTCAAAGCCATTTTGAGGTAGAGAAGCTTTTGAGGAGGAGACGTTGTCGGACCGTTTCTGGGAGCTCTGGACGTCCGTTTTGCCTGTCGTTTTCTTTGCATGGTTCTAGAGATCTAGAAGAACATGACCATATCAGTCTTGCAGCCATTTGGAATTGTAGATATGTACTTTTGAGATTTTGAACAGAAATAAAGAAGCCTCCCCCACAGAGAAAAAGGCTCGGATACGTAGGCAAAGTTATGTCGAACTCCGTTATCAATCTGTGTGTTATGGTTTTTTGTCTATTATTTCATTTTAGATCTACATATGTGTATATGGCTGTCATAATTCCTCTTCTTTCCTCATTTTTCACTAAGTTTTCTCAAATGGTTAATTAACGCATGCAAAATTAAAACTCAACCATAAGTCATTAAAAAATCCTGACGGATCATTAGTAAGAAGGGAGGTTCTCAACCAACAACAATAAAAGAAAAATAGTTACAGAGACAAACTTAAGATACGACTAGCTTCCATATATTCTACACTTAGTCTAAGCTATAGGGTTTTGTGATATTACCTAGTAAAGGAGGAAACCAGACAGGCGCATAACGTTTTCTTGCCATACGTAGAGTAGGAACCCCCTCGTCACCGGTGGTTACATGAAAAATAATGTTGCAGAGGTTAATGTAGGACGTTTTTGCGAAAAATGCATAAGAGCCAAAGGAAAATGGAACTTTAGTTACCCAAGTGACTCTCGTATCATGAATTAATGGTGAATGGATTCCTTGGGTACACAAGCCATGTGAACACTCATGCATGGCGTATCCACATTGTTCATGTTAATATAGAACATGTAAAATGAAGGAAACCTCATAACTATCAACTAGATAAATTCAATGGCATTCACGAACATGTATTAATTGCACATTGAATCGATCCAAATAACATTGTTTGTGCTAATCCCTGTCAGGAAATCAAATGGCTTCCATGATTGACAATAATCTTTAGTGTGTGACTTATCATGCCAGGAAGGATTCTAACTGTAGTGTTAACATATGTTTTTGGGTGACCATGTCGTTGTTTAACTGGTATGTGTAAAACCCACGAACCATTGTATTGAAAACAATAACAAGAAAGTCGACGAGAACGTCCACTACTGTGACAGTTAGGATGCACGTTTTAGTTAGGGTATGGTCATTGCAAGGAGACCATATGTGACCAAGGGTAAACCCCTTCAGTAATACACATGAAATTGCATCCTTATAAACTCAAACAAAATATGTGTTTCCTTGGGCAAATTTAGATATAAGAACCTTTTGATAATGGGTTTGCATATAATAACATTGTTTTAATAGTTCTTGTTATAGAGAATTATAAGGGGGTTATAATAAAGAGAAGAAGATGGATTGTATGGGATTGACATAATGAAGTCCGAAGTACCCCTTCAATTGGATGTGAGGAAGAGAGTACCAAGGCTTGTTTGAAAATGGAACTCTAGTGGCAGATCCTTAGGCAGGCCCCTCAACTTAAGCAAGAACTTTGTAGGATATAATTACTATAGAACTTGTGGACTGGACCAATTCATAGTGTTGTGAAGAGGCCACACTTTGACTTTTTTTGACAAATGTTAATGCATGTGCTAAGTGGTAATAATAAGCACAAGTTCATAGAAAGGGTAATCACCTTATTTCATTCACTGGTAATATAAATAAGTACACGTCGTATTATGATAGTAATGTTTTAGTTGTAAAAAGATCAAGTATAATGGAGTAAAGGATCTTTAATGCACCTAGCAATTTGTTTTTTTTTGTTAATTTTGGGGTACATTACATATGGTATTAGAGGAAAGGTTACAACACTTGGACCTCAAAAATGGCCAAAAATATTTGTTTAGTACATGTTTTTTATTTAATGAAAAAATAAAAAAAATGCTTACTGTTACAAACATTAATTTTTTATTTATGTTGTGATAATGGCAACACAAAATGAAGGGGAGATCAGGCTTGAAGAGAATCCCTAGAAAGGAAGTTCGGTTACGCAGGTTTTGGAAACCACGAGGAACCTTATTGTGGAACTGTAAGTTTTCAAGGCAGACAATGGGAAACTAAAAAAGGTACAACAAGAACATCAAGAAATAAATGAAATATTGTTGCGTACTATAGTAACAAATAAGATCCCAAAAGACAATAACGAGGAATAATAGGTTAGCAAAAGAGCCTCCAAAAATTCTGGTCCCGAAGAAGAAAATGAGAATAGTTCTTCTGAAGGCACACCATCAACAGAAAAAAAAAACAACCATAGGAAGAAACAGGTAATAGGTGGACCACCTGGAAGGTGAATTTAAGAAAATAAAATTGTCTTCCTTTGATGGAGAATCTAGGACAGGGGAGGATGTTGAAGCATGGTTATTGAACATTAAAAAGTATTTCCAGATTTACAATTATTCCAACAACATGAAGGTCAGAATGGCAATTTATAACCTGAAAGGAAAGGCAAGTATATGGTGGCAGGACCTAAATTTGGCCAAGGGCTTAAAGTAAAAACAGATGGAGTGGTCGGATTTGAAGAAATAATTTAAGAAATATTATCTATCCAAAATTTATTATGAGAGGAAGACCAAAGAATTTTATGAGCTAAGACTCGATCAAATGACTATGGATAACCTGATAAACAAATTCATTGAATTATTAAGATTTGTATCTTACATCCTAGAGGACAAAGTAAAAATCCAGCGGTTCCTAAGTTGCTTACCACACTGCATAATCGAGTTCGACAACCCCAAGACATTAAGCGAAGTTTTTAGAAAATTCTGAATGTGTTATTATCAATAAAAACAACATTATGAACTTCTCAAGGCTTGGAAAGACAAGAAACATGACATAATGAACCAATGGAAGAAGGGATATCAACCAACCCCTTTATGGAATGCAACAAAGAATTTCCCAAGGAAATATTTCCACTCCAATAAACAGAACACCTAAGGAGGAGGTAGACCAGTCAATCTAGGAACCAATAAATTTTGAGATAGTCCCAGAGAACCGTTAAAATGATGGAAATGTGGAGGACATCACTTAAGGAGGAACTTTCCACGTTTAAATTATGCATCAAGGACTACGGTTCCCAACCTGCAGGAAACCTCTACAATGGGAAACATGGGCAAAATCTTACACAAAATCAATGCAACGGTGGACGATCGACTAGCTGATTATCAATCCACAGTAGTGGAAGTGGAAGGTAAAGTTAATAAAAATCGTATTTCTATTTTGATTGATCTAGGAGCTACTTTAATTTATGTTTCTCCTGGTTTAGTGGATACAAAAAAGCTTAAGAAAGTAAAGCATACAATATCTTGGCTAGTACAACTAGCAACATGAACAAAAAGAAAAGTAAAATATTTCATTTCTCATTTTGAATTCAGTTTAGATCGCCAAAACACAAAGTTAAATTTGAATATTCTACCGTTAGGGTCTTATGCTATAATTATTGGAATGGACTGGTTAGAGAAGCATAAAGAAATTTTGAATTTTTATGAAAACAAGTTACGTACAGAGATGAAAACAACATTGTTAGGACAATACAAGAAATACAAAAACTAGCCTCAGTTAGACAGATTTCAACAATGCAGTTTAAGAAGTGCATGAGTAAAGGTTCCCAGATTTATGCTATCCAAGTGACAAATATGTTGGAAAAAGAAAATAAACCTAGCCTAAAAGATTTTTTTGTCTTACATGAATTTAGAGACTTGTTTGTACATGAAATACCTGAACTACCCCCAATAATAGAGATATACTTCTCTATCGATCTGCTGCCTGGTTCAACCCCTACATCTAAGGCACCCTACAGGATGAGTTTACCCGAATTAACAGACTTAAAAATTCAACTACAAGAAATGTTGGACAAGGAATACATCAGACCAAGTGTCTCACCGTGGGGAGCACCAATCCTTTTTGTTAAAAATAAATACAGAACTATAAGATTATGCATTGATTATAGAGAGCTAAACAAAATGACTGTTAAGAAAAAATATCCTCTACCTAGAATCAATGATCTGTTTGACCAAGTGGGAGGGGAAAAGATTTTTTCTAAGTTGGACTTAAGATCTGGTTATCACTAGGTTAGAATAAAGGATGAATACATAAGTAAAAAAATGTTTAGAATGAGATATGGACATTATGAATTTGCTTTTATACCATTTGGTCTCACTAATGCACCAACAACATTTATGTGTTTAATGAATAGCATTTTGAGTTAGTATTTGGATAAGCTTGTTTTGGTATTTTTTGACGACATTATAGTGTATTCGAAAATGAAAGAAGAACACAAAGAACATCTAAGGATAGTATTGTAGACATTAAGAAAACACAAACTGTATGAAAAGTTTGATAAATGTGACTTTAACCAATAAGAGGGTATTGTAGTCGACCCAGAGAAGATAAAAGCCATCATGGAATGGCATATCCCTAAGGATGTAGCGGATATCCGGTCATTCATGGGAATTATTGGGTACTACCGAAGATTTATAGAAAGATTCTCTAAGATTTCATAACTTATAACATCCTTACAGAAAAACGGAACCAAGTTTAATTGGTCACGGAAATGTCAGGACAGTTTTAATAAGTTAAAAGAACTGTTAACAACCACACCCATTTTAAGTGTAGAATACCCGGCTAAAGACTTCACAGTCTGCGTGGATGCGAGCAAAGAAGGTTTGGGAGGTGTCCTAAATCAAGAAGGGAACATTATTTTCTATGGCTCATGAAAACTAAAATAGCATGAGAGAAACTACATCACTCACGACTTGGAATTAGCATATTTAATCCATGCGTTAAAAATGTGGCAACACTATATAATGGACAAAAAAAAATTGTTGCTAACAGATAA
>JASDQU010101272.1:177824-206637 GCA_032191745.1 Picea mariana | reverse complement strand
ACATACTCACTCCAAATGTATTCGACGAAAAGTATTTCGTTGATCTGCAGAACGGAGAAGGACTCTTCACCTCCGATCAGGATCTCTACATCGACTCCCGAACGCAAGATATTGTTGACGGCTACGCGCTGAACGAGACCTCATTCTTTGAACAATTTGCAGTCAGTATGCTTAAAATGGTTCAGCTCGATGTCCTCACAGGAACCGACGGAGAAATTCGAGAAAACTGCGCAGTTCCCAATACTGATACCTCGTCCTCGTATTCCATCATAGATGCAGCAATGAGGTTGCCGTCGTCATCCTCCTCTTGATGGTCTGTTGTGGTGTGGTGATTAGCAATCGAATCCTTCTTCGATGTCCATGCAATAAGTTCTTATAAATAAAGTTATAATGGGAATACCCATTCTGACTAATTTGTCAGTGTTCATGACTGGCCCAGTGTCTTGCAATGTCTCCTTTTCTTCAGTCGAATTAAGAGGCAAAACTCTGTGACAGAAGTCTCGTTGAAAACGGATCCACATATAATAGTAGTAGCATACCCCAACTGTTTAGAACTCCAAACTTTTGATCACCTCAACATGCCAAGGGAATTAAGATCTTTAATTCTGTTTTTAACTCATTGACTTAATTAAAAATCGTAAGATCCTCAAGCACAGGCATATAAATTTCGGCATTCCAGAAATTTACGTATGGGCCTACAAAATTGCAGGGCTTAATTAAAATGAATCAAGATAATAGTGTGTATAACATTATTACATAGAAATAATATGATCTTTAATCATGCATTCAACTATTGATTAGTTCAATAAAATGAATTTTAATCAAATTGCTCATGATTACCATGATTACATCTCCTTACACCTATTGATAATGATTATATTTAATAGGTTTTTAGTTTTTAATAAGTTTTTTATGGAAGTTCTAGAATATTCTTATTAGTCATAATAAATGAATGGCTCTGAATTCATCCATTAACTTTCGCTCTGTTATAAAGACATCCGTTTATATGTTTACTTTTTTACATTTACCTAATGGTGTTTAAAAATTACTGAGTTCACTAACTTATTGCCACGTCTACCTGATTAAAAAATAATATTAAGATATTCACACAAAATGATAGCCGCGTTTCTGTACTGACAACCTTTAACCTTTCAGTGTTAATCAACCACGTAATTGTAACTGTACTAGTAAATAACACAATCATTAAAATGAATTTTAATCAAATTGCGCAATCAATGGAATTTAATCAAATTGCGAGTAATGCAGCGCAACGCAACCCTAATCATCATCATGTCAAAACGAATTTTAAAGCAAAGTTTTAAAAGAACTATTTCTTTATCCAGTGATCTTTGATCGAGATGTTCCATTCCATTTCCCCACGAATTAAATTATTAGCTACAATTCCTCCCGTTTTGCGCATGAGTCTTAAATCGGAGACGTTTACTCACTCTTATGAATAAGTCAATATTCTATAAAATGAATATCTTTTTATGGATTTGATCAACATTATTAGTAGAAATTTCAGAGATGATAGAGTTTTATTACAATATAAATGTAATGTTATTCAATTTGATACTTGAACTTCGAATCAGTCTACATTGTTCAAAATTTGATTATTGTTCAATAAAAATTATTTGATTATTTGATCAATAAAAATTATATATTTTTAGAATACAGTACCGTGTCACCCAATTCTCTCCCTTTTAACGAGTTCTCTCAACAAGGACATGTTGAAAGAATGCAGACGACGGTGTATGTGGATACGAACGAGTTGGAAATACAGTAGAGATCACATCCCCGAAAAAAATCAATGAAAACTTAGAATGTTTAACTTATCCCATTTTTTTTCCCTAAGAGGGATACATTTTATATGCATTAAATGACTATATTTGTTGAAACTTTCGAAGTAAGGATCTTGGATGATTGGTTAATAGTAAGATGGCAGCAAAACTATGTCATAAATTATAAAATAATAAAAATCTTTAATCGTATGGGCATAATGATATGTGGGTATACATTTGACTTGCAATCCTATCCTTCAAATAATTTTTTTTATTATGAACCGTTTCTTTTCGAAGATGCATTCACGTGTCATTTTATATTTATTTTTTCAGATCATTTAAATATTATAATATTCTTTTATATGGTTATAATTTGCAAGAACATCATATAATCATAATTTCTTCTCTAATAAAATTTTAAAGACCATTATATAATCACAATTCCCTTTCTAATAATATAAGCATAACCATTACGATTTTATATCAAATATCCATGAACTTATTTGAGTGAAAATGAATTTGGACGAAGGGGATGAACAATGTTCTTGAATTTTAATTTTTTCTTCTCAAGGAGTATTGAAATTTATAATTTTTTATGTGTAGAAATGAAAATTTAAGTGAGGGGGATTTGAAAAGAATAAGTGAAGAATAGTGAAAAAAATTAAACTTAATGAAACATTGCCTTTATCTTTATTCTATTAAAGAGATTGAATCAAGTATTTGGTTTTCGAGTTCAGAGGTGTGCAATAGAATACAAGCAGCTGGCAAACTTGTGCATCTTATAAGGTAAACTTAAGTGAAGTTAAACTCAAAGATGTTAAGCTCAAATAATTTGACGAACAAAGGGTTAACAAGCATCCTTATCTAGATTGCATATTAGTGGTATCTAATGGGCATGGAGCAAAGTCAATAGTTGACGTTTCTCCATGCCCATTGGATAGTAAATCCAAATTTAAAATTTAATCATAGGATGTAGACAATTAATGATGTAAGTTCCAATTTGTATGGTGGGTGGATATCATATATATTATGGGTATATATTATGGGTAGGGGTAAATTTTCATTTTACCCATTAATTTAATACTTTTAAAAATTAAATACACTTCAATATTTATGTGTAAATTTTAAAATTACAAAGATTAAAAAAAAAAAAAAAAAGTATAAAGAAAAAAAAACTTGATTATTAATTTAATAAGTTGCTAATATTTATGGGGGAAAACTAGCACAATCCTTAGACCGAGTCTCTTCCTATATTTATACATACTTTCATGGTAGGTAATATGTTATTATTTTTAACTCTCCCAAAATATGTTATTTAAATATTAATTTATTATATTATAAAATTATAGATGTAGAATTTAAAATTATTATTATTATTATTATTATTTATCAAATCCATTATAATAATATTTTAAAGTTTAAAATAAAATATATAATACTAGTGTAAATCTTTCTTTTACATCGTGAATTAGTCAAAAACCAAATTTTATCTATACAACTGATAATATAAATAATATAAATAGAAAATATATGTACCTAACAAGACCTCCATAACATGCATCTGGACTCTTCTCATCATTGTATTTTTCTTTTCCTCTCAACATGCCAACTCTACTCTTCATTGCGTTTTCCCCTTATGTGAGTGGTAATACCATGACAAATGAATTTGAAACACTTGAATTACTTGAATGTCATAATAAACTATTGATAAGAAATTTTTAATCTACTTTGATCTCACTTGTGCATCGCACAATGAAATATCAATAATTTACAAAGCACTCAACAAGGAAAGGGAAAAGATCATGGCAGATCCAACAACTAATCAATCATTTGTATTTATGTAATTGTTAAGCTATCTGTAAAATTAGGAGTACAAAGAATGGTAAATTTATGCTTTGCATTCATGATTCGAAAATGTGGTAGAAGTTCCAACTAATACACGCTCCTCACTAAACCTATTCCATTGATTTGATTGATGAGACTCAATTGTTTTCCCCCACATTCATTCCTTACCAGTGGTGTCCCCACCTTTCTTTGGTTGTCTTGAGAAAGAAGTGTCATATTCATGAGTCGAGACACTAGTTGAGAAATGCATTCTTAAGTCCCTCGACTACATCATCCCATATTTAGTAGTGGAAAAGAGAGACCAAATTACCACTACACCATCATCCATCCATAATGGCTACAATGAACCTATCCCTTTTCAGTATAGCATACCACCATGTTTGGCTATCCAAGATTGGACTAAAAACTACTACAATATCCTAATCATGCTACTTTCCTTTTCCTTTACCTCATTTATATCGACCTAATTGCTCTTCTTTATGAGTTTCCTAAATTAAAGACAAGATAAACATCCCTCTATTTTGTGAAATTGGTTCCCTTATCATGATGGAGAACATTATGTTACCCTCACCTATTTCACTAGTGGATAATCATACTGAATATACATCTGAGATGCATCTATTACTTAATCTATTAAACTACTAGTGTTGAAATCCCTGAGATAATTGAGAAGTAAGATCGATTTTGGGTTTAACCACTTTAATCACTTTATTTACAAGGTTTGACTTCAGTCTTATCAGGGATGGGATAAGCAAGAAGGATAGCAAAAAATAATTTACCCACCAAGCACACTAGAGAGGTAGAAAATTCAAAATGAGGGCATTCTTAACTAAGACGAGGGTGGTCGTAGATCACCAACCATCAGAAGTAAAGAGCATGCGCCTTAGCGCTTTGAACGAAAATGGAATTTCCAAAGTCGTGAAGTTTGGTCGTCGAATCTCATGCCCAAACACTCAAAAGAACACGCAGGAGGAAATCCGATCTGGACCGTCATATTTGGCCGCGAAGGAGCATACACAAAGAGTCAAGAGCCGCAACAATCCTCGCCGTCCATCGAAAGAGGACATGTGGAAAGAGATCAACATTTCATTGATTCATAGATTGGAAAACACCAAGGTAAGGGTCGTGAGAACTCACAAAGTCTGATGTCGTGACTTAATTGCGGGCGTCGATCGAAGGGAGAGCATGGACCATAGATTTGGTCATGGTGGAAGTTCGCAACTCAGGAAGTAAGAGATAGGAGTTGTTAGGAACTTGCGATGTCTGAGTTCACGAAGGATATCCGAACCATTGGATCACGAGGAGTCTCAGACCATTGATCTGAAGCAAACAGAGCATTGAGGTTTCAGATATCAGAAGAAGGTAGATAAGCCATATTTCAATCTCGCGAAACGTGAATTCCCGAGTCACGAAGGGGAGAGAATTACTATTGGATCACGAATATTGTGGACCATCGATCTCAGTCATCTAAGCCTTGGTCACGTAATTTTGTTACTCCTTTTATTCACAGCATGTCATTTTGTTACCAGTTTTTCTACCTTTAGCATGTAATTTTGTCACTAGCTCATAGGCTGCAGGAATTTCTGTAAGCTTATAGTTGGCATTAATATAAGGATCCATTTTTATTTACAAAAAATATAAAATAAAGGGTTTACCCTTACTCTCTATTCTGGGATTTAGATATCCATTCGTTAAACATCACTTTATATCGTGTAAAGGGAAATGAAATTTTTAATTATCAAGAACCATGTCCAAGATTACATTTTTCTTTATCTTCAAGCTATAAGTTTAGTTAATTACGAGAACAATATCGTAACCCTATATGTAATCTAAATTAGGTAACTTTTTATATCATGGTTTATACTGTGCTTTCTTTAAAGTTCAAGTTATACTATATATGTGGCATGTTTAATAATGTTTAATCATTTGATACATTCTGAGAAATTGGTTATACTATTTCGGTTACAAGACTAATGATGGGAGCCTTGTTTCCATTGTGAGGGTGCCCATTAGTCAATTAAAATCCCAGTCCTCCCCTTCGGGCTATGGACTGCTTCGCTCAGCATCGATGATGGAGAAAGAAGCACCCTATGCCAACCTCAATCTAAGTATCGACTTGGTGTTGACTCCTTAATAATAAGTTTCATGGGTTCTTTCTGAATGTTGTTTTCTCTTTCATATTTAATTTTTTATGTTTACTAGTTCTCGAAAATAATTTCATTTGTATTAATTTATTGATTCTTCATAATCCTCTTTACTAACTTCCGATATCCTTTGCAGGACTTGGATCTTTTGTGGTCAACAGATCCTGATATTGCTAGGTTTGAAAAAGGTATTCGAGTTCTGATTTCCAGTATTTTAATTGTTGGAGGGTTCGGGTTCGGTTAAGTGGTACTATGTTCTTGCCCAGGTTACTTGGTTGTAAAATAAATATAGATCAAAAGCCTCTGTCTATACAGATCGTTCATTAGCTTTAAGGAAGGAATGTACATACTTTCCTACAATTCAAATGAATAATGTTATATAGTGAGAAAACTCTGTATTATGTATTATATGACACTGGAGCTTCGATTATTGATTTTGATATGGTATGCAGAACTGTAAATTTATGTCTTTGGTGAATTCCTATCAATAGAAGATTAGTTGAAATCCCATGTGATCCAAGATCCAAATCTTTTTGTGTATTATATGCATGTGTAGCTCTAAAACTTCGTATAGGAAACTACATATATGTATATATGTATTTTTCTATTCTAGTATCTATTCCAAACTTCGTTTGTGTTCGTAAAAATTTAAAATATTATTTAAGAAGATATCTACACACACACACACACACACACACACACACACACACACACACACACACACACACACACACACACACACATATATATATATATGGTATAGGATTATGCTTATCATGGTGATACCTCTATTCTATTAGATTTATTGCAACATGTAAATTACATACAGGAATTCCTTTAGATCTGTACTTTGGTTATTTGAACTGTAGTAATATGTAATAAGTCCTTATGCAGGTTTATACTTGAGTCTACATTCATACTTATACCAAATATTTCTAATATTAACAACAAAATCAAACTGATATTTGTTTCCTATTGCAGATTCAGAGGGTACATCATTTGAATAATAAAATTTTACACATTCATCAACAACTATCACACACAGTAGTTTTCTTAGCTCTACTCATTCGATAAATTCAAACTGTAAAATAAAACTTATTCTACAATTCGTTTCATTCTACCACCCATTAACCAATAAAACAATTCAACAAGGGATAAGTAGATGTACATATCTGAACAAAGTGTTGGGAAAAAAAATGGAACAACCAAGTTCCACCCAACCACAGAACAAAAAAACCAATCTACTTGCTTCGTTCACCCCCTAGCCTAACCATGAATCCATGAGAGCGAACCCCAAAGCTCCTCTTTCTCTATAGTCCTCTTTCAGATAAAACAATCTCCTTTATTAACACTCAAAAACAATGCTCATAACAACAAGTGATATACTTTTTCCCAGCATACTCGACAATGTCCTACCTCCTCCCATATGCTCTATATGCAAAAAACATCTTGTGCCTAGGACATTTCCCCCTTTGGGAATTTTCACATATTTACAAATCCTCGATTTTCAGGGGTCTCCAATGGACAAATTCCTCATTTTCCAATTGTAAAATTCACCCGTGAAGTAGTTCAAGCACCTTCCCCACTCATGGAGTCAAGGTCAGCTGATTTCAACCTGGTTGTTCCAATATTTTTCCCTCAACAATTAATATAAAAATATTTGTCTCTTGCAAGTGTCATAGTGAAAGAGTTGGTTGGGAAAATCAAATATTTTCCCAACAGTCACAATAATTAACTACAATTAACCAAATTCCAAATTCAAAATTGTCATAAATGGAAATAATTTTCCAAATTCGAATTTGCCAAAATTGAAAATAAATTCCTGAGTGCATACAAACTTCAATAATAATTTATTTTGGGGGATATGACATCCTTTCCCCCTTCAGTACAAAACTTTCCTCAGTGTTTGTTCCTTTCTCGGAACAGGGTTGGATAAGATTTCTGCAAATATTCCTCCAATTCCCAAGTGGCCTCCTTAGGACTAAAGTGCTTCCATTGCACTTTTACTTGAGAAACGATTCTATTCCGTAGTACTGTTTCTTTCCTATCCAGAATGTGCAAAGGTTCCTCTTGGAAATCACCTTCTGGTTACATCTGCATCATGTTCCAATCGATCATGTGAGTAGGATCACGAACATATTTTTTTAACAAAGAAACATGAAATACATTATGAATTTTCAGATTTGCGGGAAGTGCAAATTGATATGCCACGAGTCCAATTCGAGTTAAGATCTCGAAGGGGCCACGAAACCTAGGCGCCAACTTTGCACAGTTTCCTAAATTTAATGAATTTATTCTTGCTTTGACTTTTAAATACGCGTGGTCTCCAACTTAAAATTCTTGGTGTCTTCTTTTTCAGGTCTGCATAACTTTTCTGTCTGTCGCATGCCTCTTTTAAATTTTGTTGTACTTTTCTTACCGTATTCTCCATCTCTTAGAGAATTTATGGTCCCACCATGAGTCTGTCAACTGGGTTATCCCAGCTAATCAAATTTTTACACTTTCTATCGTACAGTACTTCGAAGGGGCTCATCTTAGCCAATGTCTGGTAACCATCATTCTATGAAAATTACACCAAGTGAAAGTAATCTTCCCATTTACTTGGTTTCAACCTTATGTACATTCGTAGCATATCTTCCACAATTTGGTTTGTTCGTTCAGTTTTCCCACCCATTTGTGGATGGTAAATTGTGTTGAAATTCAAGTTAGTATTCAATCCTACAAACAATTCTTTCGAAAACGTAGATGTAAATTTTACGTCTCTATCTGAAATCACCATTTTAGGAATACCATGCAGTGTAAAAATTTCCTTCATAAATATTTCAGCGACGTTAATAGCTTTATAAATAGATTTTACAGGAACAAAATATGCAGATTTGATAAGATTATCAATTACTTCCATAATTGAATCATCATGTTTTTGAGTTCTAGGAAAACTTGTGATAAAATTCAGTGATATAGTCTCCCATTTCCATTCTGGTACAGGTAGAGGTTGCAGCAGGTCGGCTGGGTGTTCGTGTTCAACCCTCACCTATTGACAATCTAGGCACTTAGACAAGTATTATGTTGTCTCACGTTTCATATTAGGCCAATAAAATAAATTCCTTAATAGTGTTACCATTTTTTGGTATCCCAGATTACCAGAATATGGCTTCTTGTGTACTTCATCCAAAACTGTTAACTTCAATTTAGCAGAATCTGGTATGTACAACCTGTTTTTGAATCTTAGTAGACAATTTATGTCCAAAATTAGATATGTTCTGTCTAAATTTTCTGCATTATTTTGTAAATTTTCCACTATTTTAATGTATTTTTCATCATTATTACTTGCATCCTTTATCCTTTGCTCAATGTTTCTTTATGCCCTGCTAATGTTTATCTCAAAAAACCCATGAATTCTTCTACTTAAGGCATCAACCACTTTCTTTTCCTTACCCTTGATATATCTTACCTCAAAATCGAATTTTCTCAAGAAGGCCAACCATATTTCTTGCCTTGCATTAAGATATGGTTGACTAAACAAGAATTTCACAACACTGTTATCCATTAGCAATAAAATGTTTTTGTCCATTATATAGTGTTGCCACATTTTTAACGCATGGATTAAATCTGCTAATTCCAAGTCGTGAGTGTTGTAGTTTCGCTCATGCTATTTTAGTTTTCGCGAGCCATAGAAAATAGTGTGCCCTTCTTGAGTTAGGACACTTCCCAAACCTTCTTTGCTCGCATCCACGTAGACTGTGAAGTCTTTAGCTGGGTCTTCTACACTTAAAATGGGTGTGGTTGTTAACAATTATTTTAACTTATTAAAACTGTCCTGACATTTCTGTGACCAATTAAACTTGGTTCCATTTTTCTGTAAGGATGTTATAGGTTATGAAATCTTAGAGAATATTTCTATAAATCTTAGGTAGTACCCGATTATTCCCATGAATGACCGGATATCCGCTACATCCTTTCGGATAGGCCATTCCATGATGGATTTTATCTTCTCTGGGTCGACTACAATACCCTCGTATTGGTTAAAGTCACATTTATCAAACTTTTCATACAGTTTGTGTTTTCTTAATGTCTACAGTACTATCCTTAGATGTTCTTTGTGTTCTTCTTTCGTTTTCGAATACACTATAATGTCGTCAAAAAATACCAAAGAAAACTTATCCAAATACTGACTGAAAATGCTATTCATTAAACACATAAATGTTGTTGGTGCATTAGTGAGACCAAATGGTATAAAAAAAAAATCATAATGTCCATATCTCATTCTAAACATTGTTTTACTTATGTATTCATCCTTTATTCTAACCTAGTGATAAATAGATCTTAATTCCAACTTAGAAACAATCTTTTCCCCTCCCACTTGGTCAAACAGATCATTGATTCTAGGTAGGGGATATTTTTTCTTAACAGTCATTTTGTTTAGCTCTCTATAATCAATGCATAATCTTAGAGTTCTGTATTTATTTTTAACAAAAAGGACTGGTGCTCCCCACGGTGAGACACTTGGTCTGATGTATTCCTTGTCCAACAGTTCTTGTAGTTGAATTTTTAAGTCTGTTAATCCAGGTAAACTCATCCTGTAGGGTGCCTTAGATGTAGGGGTTGAACCAGGCAGTAGATCGATAGAAAAGTATATCTCTATTATTGGGGGAAGTTCAGGTATTTCATCTACAAACAAGTCTCTAAATTCATGTAAGACAAAAAAATCTTCTAGGCTAGGTTTATTTTATTTTTCCAACATATTTGTCACTTGAATAGCATAAATCTGAAAACCTTTACTCATGCACTTCTTAAACTGCATTGTTGAAATATGTCTAACTGAGACTGGTTTTTGTATGTCTTGTATTGTCCTAACAATGTTGTTTTCATCTCTGTACGTAACTGTTTTTTCATAAAAATTCAAAATTTCTTTATGCTTCTCTAACCATTCCATTCCAATAATTATATCATAAGACCCCAAGGGTAGAATATTCAAATTTAACTTTGTGTTTTGGCCATCTAAACTGAATTCACAATGAGAAATGAAATATTTTACTTTTCTTTTTGTTCATGTTGCTAGTTGTACTAGCCAATATATTGTATTCTTTACTTTCTTAAGCTTTTTTGTATCCACTAAACCAGGAGAAACATAAATTAAAGTAACTCCTAGATCAATCAAAATAGAAATACGATTATTATTAACTTTACCTTCCACTTCCACTACTGTGGATTGATAATCAGCTAGTCGGTCGTCCACCGTTGCATTGATTTTGTGTAAGATTCTGCCCACGTCTCCCATTGTAGAGGTTTCCTGCAGGTTGTGAACCGTAGTCCTTGATGCATAATTTAAACGTGGAAAGTTCCTCCTTAAGTGATGTCCTCCACATTTCTATCATTTTAATGGTTCTCTGGGACTATCTCGAAATTTATTGGTTCACAGATTGACTGGTCTACCTCCTCCTTAGGTGTTCTGTTTATTGGAGTGGAAATATTTCCTTGGGAAATTCTTTGTTGCATTCCATAAATGGGTTGGTTGATATCCCTTCTTCCATTCGTTCATTATGTCATGTTTCTTGTCTTTCCAAGCCTTGGGAAGTTCATAATGTTGTTTTTATTGATAATAACACATTCATTATTTTCTAATAACTTCACTTAAGGTCTTGGGGTTGTCGAACTCAATTATGTCCTTATAGGACTGTGGTAAGCAACTTAGGAACCGCTGGATTTTTACTTTGTCCTCCAGGATGTAAGGTATAAATATTAATAATTCAATGAATTTGTTTATCAGGTTATCCATTGTCATTTGATCGAGTCTTAGCTCATAAAATTGTTTGGTCTTCCTCTCATAATAAATTTTGGATAGATAATATTTCTTAAAGTATTTCTTCAAATCCGACCACTCCATCTGTTTTTACTTTACTCCCTTGGCCAACTTTAGGTCCTACCAGGTCCTACCACCATATACTCTCCTTTCCTTTCAGGTTATAAATGGCCATTCTGACCTTCATGTTGTTGGAATAATTGTAAATTTGGAAATACTTTTTAATGTTCAATAACCATGCTTCAACCTCCTCCCCTGTCCTGGATTCTCCATCAAAGGTAGACGGTTTTATTTTCTTAAATTCACCTTCGAGGTGGTCCACCTATTACCTATTTCTTCCTATGGTTGTTTTTTTTTTCTGCTGATGGCGTGCCTTCAGAAGAACTATTCTCATTTTCTTCTTCAGGACCAGAATTTTTGGAGGCTCTTTTGCTAACCTATTATTCCTCGTTATTGTCTTTTGGGATCTTATTTGTGACTATGCTACGCAACATTATTTCATTTATTTCCTGATGTTCTTGTTGTACCTTTTTCAGTTTCCCATTGTTTCCCATTGTTTGTAACAGTAAGCATTTTTGTTATTTTTTCATTAAATAAAAATCATGTACTAAACAAATATTTTTGGCCATTTTTGAGGTCCAAGTGTTGTAACCTTTCCTCTAATACCATACGTAATGTACCCCAAAATTAACAAAAAAAAACAAATTGCTAGGTGCATTAAAGCTCCTTTACTCCATTATACTTGATCTTTTTACAACTAAAACATTACTGTTAGAATACAACGTGTACTTATTTATATTACTAGTGAATGAAATAAGGTGATTACCCTTTATATGAAATTGTGCTTATTATTATCACTCAACACATGTGTTAACATTTGTCAAGAAAATTCGAAGTGTGGCCTCTTCACAACACTATGAACTGGTCCAGTCCATAAGGTCTATAGTAATTCTATCCTACAAAGTTCTTGCTTAAGTTGAGGGGCCCGCCAAAGGATCTGCCACTAGAGTTCCATTTTCAAACAAGTCTTGGTACTCTCTTCCTCACATCCAATTGAAGGGGTACTTCGGACTTCATTATGTCAATCCCATACAATCCATATTCTTCTCTTTATTATAACACCCTTATTTATCTATAACAAGAACTATTAAAACAATGCTATTATATGAAAACCCATTATCAAAAGGTTCTTATATCTAAATTTGCCCAAGGCAACGCATATTTTGTTTGAGTTTATAAGGATGCAATGTCATGTGTATTACTGAAGGGGTTTACCCTTGGTCACATATGGTCTCCTTGCAACGACCATACCCTAACTAAAACGTGCATCCTAATTGTCACAGTAGTGGACGTTCTCGTCGACTTTCTTGTTATTGTTTTCAATACAGTGGTTCATGGGTTTTACACATACCAATTAAACAACGACATGGTCACCCAAAAACATATGTTAACACTGCAGTTAGAATCCTACCTAGCATGATAAGTCACACCCTAAAGCTTATTGTCAATCATGGAAGCTATTTGATTTCCTGACAGGGCTTAGCACTAACAATGTTATTTGGATTAGAATTTATGAATCTACAAAATTGATGGATTGAGGAAAGACAATGATGTTTATGTAAAATGCCTTTGAGGGTTTTAGCAGCGATAGGGTTTGCTTGAGATCGACCCTCGGCAGCCATGGCCGCCCCTGGGTGTGGGGATTCGTCCTCTTCCCCCCCCCCTTCTCTGACGCAGATGCCTTCAGAAAACTCGTGGGCAGCAGTCGAAAGCGTTCTGGTCCCCTTCAAGTCCCGAAATTTATTAAGAAACTCAAGGAGATCCCTGAAATCGCCCTTCCAGAGACCCAACCAGTCAAAATAGCGTTGGCTTTGGATGATAGAGGCTCAGTTGGCCAATTTATGGGGCTTTGGCCTTCCCCCAAGACAACGGACGATTAGATACAGAGGAATTGGAAACCTCATCTAAAGCATGGGGTCACCTGCTACCCGGTGGGAAGAGGATACTTCATATTCGAGTTCATAGACAAAGATGACAGAGACTTGATCTTCAGAAGTGGCCCTTACTTCATGGGCACTCAAGGGCTCTAMCTTAATAGGTGGACTCCTGATTTCGACCCAAATGTGGATTGCCCCAAGKAGGTTCTGGTATGGGTGAGGTTGCCCAACCTTCTAGTGCATTGTTGGAGTTATGAGTCTTTACAGTAGATCGAAAATGGAATAGGATGATTCATAGACAAAGCTGCAACCAAGGTAAACTACACTTGTGCTAGAATCTGTGTGGAAGTTGACCTGGAAGCTAGTCTCCCCGAAGTAGTGAAACTCACAGTAGGAGCCTAGTCCCATTATCAAAAAGTGGATTATGAACATTTTCCCTTCAAGTGTAGAAATTGCCAAGAGCATGGGCATTTTCAGAAGAACTGTCCCAAAATTCAATCAACAGAGAAATAATCCACTGATGGGTGGCAGCAAGTAAAGCGGAACAAAAACTCGCAGAAAGCAAGAGATAATCGTTCCTCTAGTGGTGGGGGACAGCCCCCTCCTCGAACCCTCCTGCAGTTCCCCCTCCTGGACACCAGTCCGCTTCCCCTCTCCCTTCCCCTCCATCCTAGCCATCGACCTCTCCCCCGGATCCTCCTAAAAACATCAGTGATATTGCTGAGGACCAGCTGAAATCAGACAAAGATCACATCTCCTTGGGCACCGAGTCAGGAGCTGATTTAGATGAATAATCCATTGAAACCAGCAGCTCAGTGGGAACCCCAGAAAGAGTAGGAAGAGGTCGAAAAACCAATAGGAAAAAGAGGGAAGAAAGATCATACCGGGACGTAATGGTTGGATCCCAGAAAACTATCCCAGATATGACAGTAACCAGATGATCTGTAAAGGAAAGCAAGGTTCCTAAGGGAGCCCCCACCTCCCCCTCTGGTTCTTAATGCAATTCATCTCCTAGAACTGTAGAGGACTTGGCAGCAAAGTAAAAACATAAGCAGTCAAAGATCTTGTGCGAATGTCAAATCCTGAAGTCTTGCTCATCCAGGAGACGAAGATGGAGGACTTTGAAGCCCTCCAAGCAAGCAATCTTTTCTGGAAGAGAGGTACCGGAAGAGCAGTCAATGCCAGAGGAGCCTCTGGGGGCCTGGGCACATTCTGGAACTCCTTTTTGCTAGAGCTTGTTGAAGAAGAAAGCAACATCCACTGGCTGTTCACAACATTTCACCATAAAGACTCAGGACACTTGGTAGGTCTTTTCAATATTTATGCTCCAATTTTGTTATCTGAAAAGAAAGAATGATGGGAATCGATCCACAATTTCCTTTGTCACAACCCCCATGAAAACTTAGTTTTGGCAGGCGACCTTAATTTCACCTTAGCCACCTCTGAGAAAAAAGGGGGTTCTCCTGTAAGAGACCCGGCTAGAGAATGGGTGGAGGACCTCATGCTAGATTGGGACCTCGAAGATATAAATCTGAGCAAAGGTAAGTTCACTTAGACCAATAGAAGAGCAGGTCCTGGCCATATAGCTGCAAGACTGGACAGATTTCTCTTGCATTCCTCCTTCCTAACCCTTGGCCTCTATGCTTCCTCTGTCATCCTTCTTTCCTACACCTCTGATCACAAACGGATCTCCCTTTCCCTCTCCTCTGGGGAAAACCTGGGACCCATCCCCTTCTGCTTCAGCCCCCTATGGATCAGCTCTGAGGGGTTCTTGGAGACCGTTTCAGATTCTTGGAGTCATCATGTCACTGGATCACCTTTCTTCATTTGGGAAGAGAAATTAAGAAGATTAAAAGGAGACCTAAAAGCGTGGGCCAAAAAACAAAACTCTCCTATCCAGGAAAGGATTAAGGCTCAAAGAGATCTCTCAAGCCAACAACTATCAATGGAAAGTGGGCCAATTTCTGACAGAGATCTAGATAGAGAAACTGAGTTGCAAAAAAAGTTACACAGAGCTTTGAGAAGAGAAGAGGATTATTGGAGAGTTAAATCAAGGAGCCTCTGGCTCCAAGCAGGGGATAAGAATACTTCTTTCTTTCATAAACAAGCCAAAGCCCGCCAAAATCATAACACCATAAAAGAAATTCAATTTCAGGGGCAGAATTTAACGAATTCTAATGACATCAAGCAAGTTGCCCATGATTTCTTCCAGGACCTTTTCACAGAAGAGAATAGGGAGGCTCCTAACCCTGACAACTACACTCTTAATCTGATCCCATTGCTGGTTGATGAAGGAAGCAATCGAAAACTAGTAGCTCCGATCACTGTTGAAGAAATAAGAACTTCTCTGGAGGGGATGGATCTTGACAAAGCCCCTGGACCTGACGGCTTTTCAGCCAGATTCTTCATCTCCTGCTGGGATATTATTTAGAAAGACTTGATCAGAATGGTAAAAAAGTCCCAGACCTGTGCAAAGATAGGGGGGAGTACAAATTATTCCTTCCTTGCCCTTATTCCGAAAGAGAAGGGAGCCCAAAGCTTCCCAAGATTCAGGCCTATCTCCTTGTGCAACACAGGCTACAAGTTAATAACCAAAATCATCGCGAATAGGATCAAAACCATCCTCCCTAAGATCATTCCTGAAAATCAAGGAAGGTTCGTGAAAGGCCGCCATATTCAGGAAAACATAATTTTGGTCCAGGAAGCGATTCATTCCAGCTGCCAAAGAAAAGAGAAAGGTATGATTGTCAAGCTAGACCTTGCTAATGTGTTTGACAGAGTCCCCCATAGTTTTCTATTTGCGGTTATGTCTAAGCTAGGATTCCACTGCCAAGTTATAAATTGGATTAAGTCTTATATCTCCGGTCCTTGGATAGCTCCCCTTGTAAATGGAAGATCTGCCCCTTTTTTTCAAGCCTCCCGGGGCCTCAGACAACGCTACCCCCTATCTCCCCTGCTGTATGCTATTCAAGCTTCTGTTTTATGCTTCCAAATAGATAATTGTCTCCAGCAGAATTCCCTGGTTGGCCTAAATATAGCACCCTGGGTCAGAAATCTAAATCATGCCCAATTTGCTGACGATACCCTGCTCTTGAGCCCTGCAACACTCAGGTCTGCCTCTAAATTCAAAAGAGAGTTAGATAAGTATAAAATGGCCTCAGGAAGTGAGATCAGTCACAGAAAGTGCAAAATTTATGGGTGGAACTGCCCCCCAAGGGAAATGCTGGAAATCTCTAGAGCCCTTGAAAGGGAAGGTACTACAGCCTGGGACTCATTTAATTATCTTGGAATCCCCTTGGTCAAAGCATCCCCTAGAAATAGCCTTTGGATCCCTTTGATAGACAAACTCAAAAGAAAAGTCCATTCCTGGGGTGCCTCTTGGCTGAACAAAGCGGGCAAGCTGGTTCTAATAAATTCATTCCTGACTACTATGCCGATTTATCAAGCCTCCTCACTGCTGGCCCCAAAAGGCATTCTCTCCCAAATAGACAAACTGCTGAGAAGATTTCTTTGGGAAGGAGGGCAGAAAGGAGAAGGAAAAATCCACTTAGTAAATTGGGATAAAGTCAAAACTCCCAAAGCTGAGGGAGGGCTGCAGATCCGAGATGTAGCCACCCAAAATGTAGCCTTGGGAGGGAAAATCCTCTGGAGAATGGTCTATGAGAAAATCTCCTGGAGCACCAAGGCGATTCGACTGAAATACTTCTAGGGCCACAAAGAAAGATGTTTGGACAGACCTATGGGTACAAGGAAAGGATCTATTGTGTTTTCTCTTTGTCAAAGGGCGAAGGATTTGATCAATAATAATCTTTACTGGATCCTTAGAAATGGGGAAACAAATAACCTCTGGGAGGACTCTATTCTAGGAAAGTCTCCCTTAGGCCATAATCCCGAGCTGGACAACATAAAGAATTGGCTAATCTCTAAAAATCAGAAAAACCTGTGGGACATATCGGTGTGGAACCAGAATGAGAGACGATCTTGGAGCTCCTAAGATTTGGGAGAGGTCCCTCAATTCCTGAACAGGGAAGGAAACAACCTCCTTAGAGCGCTATAGGGATTGTCCCCCATCTCTGCTAGATCGAAGGACAAGAGAGGATGGGGCTGCACTACAGGAAAGTACTCCGTTGCCGATGGTTACACTGCTTTAAGGGCCATACCTTGGGTCCCCTCGGATCCCACTCTTTGGAATACTCTCTGGGACTTCCCTTCTCTCCCCAAGATTGATCTTTTCTGTTGGACCCTGTTACACAACAACATCCTCACCTTCGACATTCTTAGGAAAAGAGGGTGGGAAGGCCTCTCAAGGTGCCCTCTGTGATACAACAATGAGGAGTCTATTTTCCACCTGCTCTTACTCTGCCCTTATGCTTGTGATCTGTGGACTCTGATCTTGGTTCAGCTCAATATTACCCTTCCGACCTCCATTTCTTTTCTCTTTCACTCTTGGTTGAACACAGCTCCCTTCCCTTTGGCCAAAATGAGTCTGCTAAAAAACTGCTGGGTATGGATTCCTAAATTAATTAGCTGGAACATTTGGCTGGAACGAAATGGAAGAATCTTTAGAGATTTAGCGTCCCCCCCTGCTCGCTTGGCATCAAAAGTTAAGAGTTTAGTCAACGAGCTAGTGTCCTCTAAACCCTTGCTCTGTAATGAAATTTCCCCTGATCAGGCTACCCATAACTGGTTTTCAGAGCTAGACCCAATGATGGTGTCAAGGATCAAGAACTCGCAGAGTATTTATTCACCATGGGAAATCAGACTAGAAGAAAATGAATTCATCAAGTGGAGATCCACACTTGAAAAGCATGTGCTGATGATTGATGGTGCTTCAAAGGGTAACCCAGGAAATGCAGGGGGAGGTGGTGTTCTTTATGATCCGGAAGGAAATTTAGTCCTCTCCTTCACTTGGGGACTTGGGCTTCTCTCCAACAACTCAGCGGAATACCTTGCTCTGTGGCAAGGTCTCAGACAAGCAAGGACTCAACTAATTCCAAACCTGGTGGTATTTGGGGATTCCAAGATTGTAATTCAATCCTTGGTTGGAAGAAAAAGGCCGAATCACCTCCCTCTATCTCATCTCTTCTCTAGAATCCTGAACCTAGTGAGGGAGTTCGATCAAGTCAACTTCTATCATGTGCTAAGAGGTCTTAATCAGCAAGCAGATTCTGAGGCAAATGTAGGCTCCTCCATGGAAAAAGGGGAAATCAAAATCAATGGAAGGGACTCTCTCTGCCCTATCCCGTAGTCTACTACAACTTGTCATTGACAAATCATTTCCTTTCCCCTCTTGGAAGGGTTGTCACTTCTGTTCTAGGAATCCAAGGCACCCTGTTTCAAAGGCAGTCCCCCTGTTGCAAAGAACTCTCGTGATCAAGGAAGATAGGACTAGTAGCACAGTAAAGATACAGAGATCCCAGTTGTCAGGATCACTCTGCAATCACTCTCAGGCAAGCAACGAGCTCGATTTAGCACTAAGTGGAAGCTGGAGCCCAATAGGATATCGGACGTCTGGCAATCCTCTCTCTGTCAGGCTCATCCCCCCTGCTGCTGGAAACATCGAAACGCCGATTAGAAATGAAGGGCATCTTAGTAAATATGGGAAGCAAGGTATAGCCTCAGGCAGAACCATCGAAGCCTGGCTCATCAAGATCTAGTTGGTTTTAGTCAAGATGCAACGAATCTCAGGCTAGAAGATCGAAAGTCATAGCAGACTCCAAAAGATCAAAAACACTCAAGCCATTCATGAGATTCTCTGCGCTGCGTATGGAGCTCTGAAGGCGCTGCGATTGGATGTTGTTGTAGCTGCGTTTGGCTGTTGCTATTGCCTGACGAACTCGCCCTGTACGCCATCTCTTTGGCTCTGTTCAGAAAAATGCAATAGAACGTCAACGTCCAGACCTCTGTATCCATGGAGATCTATCCTGAACCAAGGCAGACAGGAATTGAAATGTCGGTAGACTCTATGTGATTGTAAATCTCGGGTAGTCTTTTTGCCAGTTTGAATAACAAAGACCCATAGTCGTTATAGTAAAAAAAAAAAACAATGTTATTTGGATCGGTTCAATGTGCAATTAATACATGTTCGTGAATGCCATTGAATTTCTTTGGTTGATAGTTATGACGTTTCCTGCATTATACATGTTCTATATTAACGTAGACAATGTGTATACGCCATGCATGCGTGTTCACATGGCTTGTGTACCCGAGGAATCCATTCACCATTAATTCATGATACGAGAGTCACTTGGGTAACTAAAGTTCCATTTTCCTTTGGATCTTATGCATTTTTCACAAAAACGTCGTGCATTAACCTCTGCAACATTATTTTTCATGTAACCACCGGTGACGAGGGGGTTCCTACTCTACGTATGGCAAGAAAATGTTATGTGTCTGTCTGGTTTCCTCCTTTACTAGGTAATATCACAAAACCCTATCGCTTAGACTAACTGTAGAATATATGGAAACTAGTCGTATCTTAAGTTTGTCTCTGTAACTATTTTTCTTTTACTGTTGCTAGTTGAGAACCTCCCTTCTTACTAAACTCATCTTTTTGTAGTACTTCTATCCAAGATTTGGATATAATGCATAGTTTATAACTTGTGGTGGTTTACAGCTTTTACCTCTCCCAGGAGGGTAACTACTCGTTGCTCAAGGTTTTTCTTGAACTGGTAAAGATTTTACATAGGGGTTCAAATTCTGGCTTCGAGAATAGTCCCCTAAGGTTTTGTTAGGTTTTTTTGTCAACAATAGTTATCCTCGGTTGCCTCTTTAATATTTAGACTTGTATTTGGTGGAGTCTCTCACACCCTACCTATCGCTGCAATCCCTGTGGTTAAACCCTGTTATAGTGACCCTAAAAACTCATCATAAGGCTTTCTGTAGAGTAAGTGTACCCAAAGTTCTCGGTGTAATTATGTCATAATCAATTTTTCCATTCACGAGGGTTTCTGTCGAGACTAGGCCCTCGATTCTTTATGCTTAAATTCTAACTTTTAATTGGTTGTTCACTTACTGCATTCGTTGTCGGTATGGTTTGCATTTTTAATAGTTTTTATTATTATTTAGTACTAAGTCTTCGACCTATCGACTCTTGCCTCTGGCTCACTGTGGAAAAATTGCATTCTCGGATTAAAAGTTGAGAAGTCATGAAACAATTCTTGTAGTCGCGATAAGGGTTCCCTTACTGTTATGTAAGGTTTTAATGACATTAAATCTATTTAACTTTCTCATATTTATATCAACAAAGATAAAATATTAAGGTTCCCACTGCGTATAATCATTATGGAGTCTTAATTGTAATAAAGGGTTTACCCTTACTCTCTGTTCTGGGATTTAGATATCTATTCGTTAAACATCACTTTATTTCATGTAAAGGGAAATACAATTTTTAATTATCAAGAACCCTGTCCAAGATTGCATTTTTCTTTATCTTCAAGCTATTGGTTTAGTTAATACTGAGAAAAGTATCATAACCCTATTTGTGATCTGAATCGGGTAACTCTTTAGATCGTGGTTTATACTATGCATTCTTTAAAGTTCTAGTTATACTATATATGTTTCATGTTTAATAATGTTTAATCGTTTGATACATTTTGAGCAATTGGTTATTCTATTTCGGTTACAATACTAATGATGGGACCCTTGTTTCCATTGCGAGGGTACCCGTCAGTCAATTCAAAGCCCACTTCTCCCCTTCAAAATATGGAATGCTTCGCTCAGCACCGTTGATGGAGAAAGAAACACCCTATTCCAACGTTAATATAAGTATTGACATGGTGTTGACTCCTGAATAATAAGTTTCGTGAGTTCTTTCTGAATGTTGCTTTCTCTTTCATTTTTAATTTTCATTGTTTACTAGTTCTCGAGAATAATTTCGTTTCTATTCATTCTTTGATTCTTCATAATCCTATTTACTAACTCTCAATATCCCTTGTAGGACTTGGATATTTCACGATCAACAGATCCGGATATCGCTAGGCTCGAAAAAGGTATTTGAGTTCTGATTTCCAGTATTTTAATTGTTGGAGGTTTTGGGTTCGGTTAAGTGGTATTGGGTTCTTGCCTTGGTAATCTAGTTGTAAAATAAATGTAGATCAAAAGCCTCTCGCTATACAGATCATTAATTATCTATAAGAAAGGAATGTACATACTTTCCTACAATTCAAACGAATAATTTTATATAGCGAACATAGTTTGTATTATGTATTATATGACACTGGAGCTTCGATTAATGATTTTGTTATGGTATGCAGAACTGTAAATTTATGACTTTGGTGCATTCCTATCAATAGAATCTTAGTAGAAATCTCATGTGATCCAAGATCCAAATATTTCTGTGTATTATATGTATGTGTATCTCTGAAACTCTGTATAGGAAACTACATATATGTATTTTTCTATGCTAGTATCTATTCCAAACTTTGTTTGTGTTTGTACAAATTTAAAATATTCTTTAAGAAAATATTTATAGACTTACACACACACACACACACAGACACACACACACACAAACACACATATATATATATATGGATAAGGTATAGAATTATGCTTATCATGGTGATACCTCTGTTCTGTTAGATTTATTGCAATTGGTGTCGTAACTTTTTCATATGATATTCGTTTTAGGTGTGTGATAGCCTATTGGAAAGGCATTTTCGAGTACTACGCATTATGCCATAAAAAATTGTCTCCATCTATAGTTTGACTGTGGCAAGCCAAGAAAAAATTGTTTAGGGCCCAAAACAACCCTAGAAGTACAAAAAGATGTACTAACATGAAAAATTTCAAAATAAGCTAGCTAGAATAGGTCAGAAACCACCAATATCCTCCTAGATGTTGTGTAGGGCTTCAAGACAACCCCAAAAGTGAAAAATACATAATTACAAAGATATGTCCTCGTTACAAAGACATGATGAACTGGAAATTGTTAAGATGAGCCAGTTGGGGTTTGAAACAGGTGGTTGTTGTTGATAATGAGAGGGGGGTGAATCAATATCAAGTACAATTTAAAAAAAAAATCAACTTATACTTAAACCATTCAATTATATCCAATGAGAAATGAACAATAGTGTAATAGTTACACCAATACACCACAATACACCATGCACAATATATGAGAAATAATCAATTGTTATTGTTCAAGGGAAGTAATGACTTCCAAAGGTAGCTACAACTTCCAAATGTAAAGGGAGGGATAAACCTCCAAGAGGAAGATACAATCCTCAAATATCAAGAGAGATTTTAACTCTCCATCCTCTCCCCTTCCTTCCACCCAAGAATATATGAGAGATAATAAAACTTTACATTAAATCATCACCATCAACCAACCATCACATAGAACCTGATAATGCTTCCCGAGACTTCTTCAAATTCTATAATTATTCAATTCTTGGAATACTCTAATCCTGTAGATAATAATACTCAATGTATTCTCTAAAACTCCTCCAAGTATCACTCGTTGAATCCTCCCCAAAAAGAAGTTATAGAAAGAATGGTAGACTTTATTCAATTTTGGTTTATTTAGGAGAGCGAACTTGTACAGAATGCCCCACGCTCAATATTTAACATCAGATTTTGAAACTCGCACACAAGAAACTGAAGTCCTTGCCTTTTCCCATGGAATTAGTTTAACTTCATTTGTATTCTCTATGAAGAAGTTATGGCGTTTTTACCCAGAACACCTGTTTATGACTATCTTCAGGACTGGTAAAAAACTCTATCTTCCACAGAGTGTATCTCCATAATTATAGTGAATCAAGAGCTGAAACATTTACCAAAGATACCTCGATATGTCTTATAAATACCATATCAATTTCACCATCTGAAACATTCTAGAAACAAAGTTATAGCAAAAATGGTAAGATGACCTGTAAATAACATGCCTTAGAACACATCACCAAAAGACTTCATCCTCCCTTCAAATCCGCCCTTCTTTACTTCTGATTTCCTCTGAAATTTTACTTGTGTATCAAATGAATGTATAATGGTATTTATTTATACCATTTATGTCACTTCATTGTAACATTAGGGCTGACCTGACAATTTCTTATTTTGTAATACTTTTTTTTTAATTATCTTCAAGGCCTACATGTACTTCCTTCTTTAATTCACTTTGTTATATTTAAAAATTCATTTATCCTCAATCACAAGGATACAGGTGACGTGCCACCTACCACCAGAAATAACATGATGTAAAATATACATCCATGGGTTTCGTTTCTGCATGTACATTATCCTTCATGTCCAAATACATTCATCAATCTTGCGGTCCAAAACCAATCACTAGGGTTGACCTCAATGACAAAAACCAATATTCCAATAGTTGTCCAACAACATTGACCTGGATCAATCATTCCCCCTTAGGAAGCAATGGTCTACATTGTGTTGAGTGCCCAGGGAAGAGGGGAAAGCATTTTTTGAATTTGAATCTTGGTGAGTTGCATGCCTTGTTGGAGAAGTTTCATTTCTTGGTCTGTGGAAGGCTATCATGAACCAGTTGTTGGCGGGGTTGAATATGTTCCTCTAGCCTATTGTCTCTGGGCTTGATGGGGCATTGTGTAGGTACTATTGTAAGTGAAAAACTAGTATTTTATTTATCTTCTAAAATATGTTTATGTTGGATAGAAGGTGTTGAGGATGCTGTGGTTGTAGTGGCATTTTGCGAATCCTTTGAATAGACTGTGAAGAGGATGAATTTTGCAGTATGATAGATTACCTTATGACACTATTTTGGTGGAAACATAGTCGAAACTACCTCTATTATTCTATAGAGTTGACCCACAAAAGTAATAATTATACTACAAGATTGAGACTCATAAACATCATGACGTTTCCACATACATGGTTGGCCCAAAACAACATCAAAGACATCAAGAGGGGAAAAATCACACACTACCTCATCCTTGAAGGGATGGATTCCATAAGACAGGTGACACTATTGGCAGACACGGATACATCGTCCCTGGTGAAACCACCTAATTTTGTATGGATGCAGGTGTGGTGTTGTTGACAACCCCAACTATTTGACAACCTTATCTGAGATCAAGGTCTTCTAGCTTCCTCTATAAAAAATGAAATGCAACGGGGTCCCCTTCACCCACATCTTTGACTGGAAGAGGTTCTCCCCCTTTTGAGGATATACTGGATGAATTGCTACAGTTGCAACAGTAACAATGGGGTTTGCATTGATGATCTGTCTATTTTCAATATTTTTTGGAGAAGATTCTGAATCAGGGTTCGACTCACTGTATTTGACCTTGAACACCAATGATATTTTCGAGATACATTCATCGGTGTTGTGCTAGGGGATATTGCGTAAGTCGAACCACTTCCTAGTGTCATTCTTTGTATTTCCTTTACCCTTATTTTCCTGTCTCTTGGACTAATTTTCGGGAGGTTGTTGGTTAGGTTCGTCTTTATAATTCTTTGGTTGTTTCCTATTTGCAGAACCGAACTCAAATTTGTTCTGGTGCCTAAATTTATGCTTGATTTTGATAGCATATCAATATGCATCTCCCAATGATGATATGTTTAGGAAATCCATTTTTGTTTGAATGTACCTATGCAGAGCCCCATGGTAGTTTACAACTAGATGTCCCTCGGAGCCTTCAACACCCATCTTGGTGAGCAAGGTGTGGAAATTATTTGTGAACTCTAACATTGTTTGGATCTTCTCTTGCCGCAATGTGGTCCATCTCATGTACTAGTCTTCATAGTTATCAATAGAGTAGTATTGTTCCTTGACCGCATCCACAAAAATATCCCAAGTGGGCTCAATCCCATATATTCCATATTCCTTTGTGTAACTTTGCTCCGAGTAAGTTTCCCACCAATGTTTAATATGGGGGAGAGCCTTGAGGAGTGAGAAGGTTATCTTTTGCATGTCGAAAAAATCGTGAACAAAGAAATATTTGACCTTCAAATACATGAATATCAAAACTAACTTGTACTTTAAAGGGAGAGGTTCCTCCAAAGTGGGTTCTTGACGTCTCTATTTCTATTTGCAGGCATTGAAGGATGTGGCCAAATTTCTCCATCATTTTGTCCCTTTGTCGCGTGAGAGCTTGCTCAAGAAATAGGTTAATAGAATCTTTTGCTCTGCCATTTTTCTTTTATTCCGCCATCGAGGGTTCCTTGGGCGTGTGAGGACGATTTTCCTCAAGAGAGACAAGCTCGAGACCCAACTTTTAAAACATGGACATCGTTAGGGATATGCACTGAAAAAATGATCATGCGCAGCATGCTCTGATACCACTGATCTATATTATTTTTGGAACGAAATGAAAGAAAATATATTACAATGAAATACACATAAAAATTTCCAGAAATAGATAAATACAACAATACCTGATTTCTATTAATGAAATAAATGTATAGAGACTGTAAAAATAAAGAGTGCAAAACTTGCTAGAATCATGACAACTTTATCTATGAGAAGAGATGCGACCTCTATGTTTGTTCAAAAGAAGATGATTACAATAATGATCTGAAGGACTTTTTATGATAAACATGAATTTCAAAACCATAGACATCTAAAACCCTAAGCCTAGGAGATGAAGCGCCAAATGTCATGTGGGCACCGCTGGGGTAAGTTAGTACATTAACTTCCCGGGTCGTAATGTTTTCATATAGTCTTCATTTTAGGCATGTGATAGCCTATTGGAAAGGTATTTTCAAGGGATACACATTATGCCATAAAACTTTGACTCAGTCCATAGTTTGACTGTGGAAATGAAAGAAAACATTGTTTAGGGCCCCAAAATAGCCTTGGAAGTACAAAATGATGTACTGACATGAAAATTTTGAAAATAAGATAGTTTAGGTGGGTAGCCTCCAATATCCACTTGGATGTTGTGTAGGGCTTCAGGACAACCCCAGAAGTGAAAAATACACAATTACAAATAAATGTCCCCATTATAGAGAAACGTGTTGAACTGAACATAGTGAAGATGAACCATTTGGGATTTGGAACAGGTGGGTGGCCACCAATATCCGCTTGGATCAACCCATGTCTACAAACATGTTTTTCCCTATATTTTTGGGATCCAAATCAATTTTGATAATTACAATTCAAGAGGAAAATGAATTACAACATCTTCATGGCTCTTGTATGTATTTTGGGAAAGTTTTTGTAATCCACACAACCAATCATGAATTTAACAACCTGTGGTATTCTAAGTCTGATGGGGTTAGATAGAATCTTGGAGCAATGCAATGATGAGTTGAAAATTTAGAAAATTGTTGTAATCACTTGGGAATATCTTATCTTCAAGTGGGTTTTCAGTTTCAAGAAATATTATGTATAAAATAGAGTGACATCTCCATTCCAAATGAGAGGGATATCAAATAAATGTCGAATTTTGTGATGGAATAAAAATACAAGCTTGATATCTTATTTCCAACTTAGATTTTTGTCTATTCATTCATATGTTGATGCTTAGATAGTTTATGCCACTATATATTAAGTTTGTTTCCATGTTCCTAGAGGAAGATATCACTACATGTGAACAAGGAATTGGGTAATTTAATTCTCTTTTGAGTATTTCAATTCACGTAATTTTCATTTTGCAAGAGTGATTTGATTTCTTGGAGAGTGTGGTGTGTTTACTTTCTTCAATAGCATTTCAATTACTTCATGATTTTTTATCAACTTTTTAAAACAACAAGTTCTATGGTTTGTGGAAATAGAAAGTTCCCAAATCATGCTTGGTGATTCCCTAGTGACAGTAAGGTTCCGCTTTCTCATGATTTCTTGGTGCCAGCTGAGTTAGCATGATCGATATTGAAGTAGATGATCACTTCCAAGAGTGATTGATCTAACTTTATACTTTTGTAGTGTAGTGATGCAATTTTCTTTCTAGGTAAAAGCATGTTACATAAATTGATGCAAGTTAATAATTTGTAGCCCACACATACAATGCAAAACATCTCACGAGTCATTAAAAATCTTGGTTGATAAGAGAAAACGCACAAGTGTTCTTAGTTACATAATATATATATAAAAACACTATCACTTGGTACAATGACATACACCATGGTGATGATATAAGGATTCAATGAAATGAGTGCAGTTTCTAGAATGAAGAAACTTTTGTAAGAAGAAAAATGGACTATGAGATTGAAGGTAGATGAACATCATCACACACACCAATTTTTATTTTCAATTTTTTATTTTAGAGAATAAATATTCTATTATCGTGTGGTTGGTGATATCTTCGTCATTATTGTTATTCTTATTGTATTCCATTCAACTGTGAACAATACTACCATTTAATTATGTTCTATTCATTGTTTTATTTTTATGGATTACTGGATCAAATAATAGACTATCCAGTCATACTACCATTTAATTATGTTCTATTCATTGTTTTATTTTTGTGGATTACTGGATCAAATAATAGACTATCCAGTCATAGTTATATTTCAATCAACTCTCAGTATCCTCCTCATGTAACTACAACTTCACAGGTATATAGTTTCATCATGTTTTTTGAATCTTAAAATCATGATAGTGTCTATGGTCACTTAACAAAGAACTACTCTTTGTATTCCCTACAACTGGTCTTTGTTTCGAAACTGATACGTCAATCCAATGATTGATCTAACCATTGGGCCAACAATGCTCAATAAAGCAATATATTGATTCCTTACTCCTGCATAGACGGTCACACGCTTCATTGTAGCAATGCATTAAATTTATTTTATTATTTACCTCAAGGTTGGGGTTTCCTCCTTTTTATCAGAGTTAGGTTATACTCATGATATTTCCTGTAACAAGGTCGAAGTAATTTCTTTTTCCGAATCTATATATGTTATCTTTGATTGGATATACAAACCATAGGAATGTAATAAACAAAAATTTCTTTATGAATCACATACTATTTGAAACAGTGACCATGACCATCATCTTATTTGATTTGAGTTCGATGAATTAAATTATACTGTAGGTTTTTTTCCGTATTAGGAGCATTCATTCCCTTATTTCCATAGGCTATACCTCATTTGTCTTGAATGATTCGTTATGTATGAAATACCTGAATTCAGTCACTATTTTAGTAAAGAGAAGTTATTGCTTTTGAAAAATAAAATGAACAAAGAAAACATATTTCTCTATTGAAATGTATTTTTCCATAAAAGAAACTTAGTGCTGATCTATCTATTAATACTATGGAGGTTCTGCTTCCAAGGTTTTTATATTATCATTTCCTGTATATTCTTTATTTATTCTAGAGATATAGATTGGTAAAATAATCAAGTCTCAATAACGTTTATACACTAATTTTCTCTTATTATCATTTCTAT
>JASDQU010101272.1:156227-173039 GCA_032191745.1 Picea mariana | reverse complement strand
ACAATGCTCAATAAAGCAATATATTGATTCCTTACTCCTGCATAGACGGTCACACGCTTCATTGTAGCAATGCATTAAATTTATTTTATTATTTACCTCAAGGTTGGGGTTTCCTCCTTTTTATCAGAGTTAGGTTATACTCATGATATTTCCTGTAACAAGGTCGAAGTAATTTCTTTTTCCGAATCTATATATGTTATCTTTGATTGGATATACAAACCATAGGAATGTAATAAACAAAAATTTCTTTATGAATCACATACTATTTGAAACAGTGACCATGACCATCATCTTATTTGATTTGAGTTCGATGAATTAAATTATACTGTAGGTTTTTTTCCGTATTAGGAGCATTCATTCCCTTATTTCCATAGGCTATACCTCATTTGTCTTGAATGATTCGTTATGTATGAAATACCTGAATTCAGTCACTATTTTAGTAAAGAGAAGTTATTGCTTTTGAAAAATAAAATGAACAAAGAAAACATATTTCTCTATTGAAATGTATTTTTCCATAAAAGAAACTTAGTGCTGATCTATCTATTAATACTATGGAGGTTCTGCTTCCAAGGTTTTTATATTATCATTTCCTGTATATTCTTTATTTATTCTAGAGATATAGATTGGTAAAATAATCAAGTCTCAATAACGTTTATACACTAATTTTCTCTTATTATCATTTCTATAAATATATAAATAAAAAAATCCTTATCATATATTCATTTGTTTATTGACATAGCTCTGTTTAAAATAATATCATTGTATATATTCAAAATAAATAATTAGTTTGTTTCTAGAGAAATTAATTTCATAGTACCTATTATATTCTAGAAAAAGATACATGAAAATATTGAAAATCCTTGTCCTGCGATATCATATACAAATCTAATATTTTCTAGGAAGCATGGTATATTATTTTTAAAATAAATATAATAAAATAACGAATTTATAATTATCTTTATGGTTTTTTTTTCATTTCTAAATCATCTGCTTCTATTCAGTAACAATAAATAGTACCAAAATAATCATTATTGAACTACTCAGTAAGAACTAAATAAAATTCTTACCTTTTTCTAATCATTTGAAATAAAATAAATATACGCATATGAGACTATAAATTTATGTAATCAATACTAGAAAAAATAAAGGATAAGAAAATATATATGAGAAAAAATCACGAGAGATTATGGGTCCTCCCAACCATACACCAGAGATTATGGTTCTTCCCAACCATACACCAGATAAACCATAGATTACTTTCTCTTGTCACCCCTTACTTGCTCTTGTCACCCCTGAGCCAAATTCTTTTTCCCATAGGAAAATGAAAATGTCAATAACCTTCTCCAGGTAAATACCAAAACTTGACCCTTTCTTAGAACCATCAAGTTCAAATGTACTCAAGTAATCAACAATGTCCTTCCTGCACCATACTTCCCTTTCCTTTTTCCTCGCCAAGAAGAGAATATAATGCCTATGTCTTTCTTTTTCAAGTTAGCCTCATCCCTAACTCTTGGGAGTCTTGGCCTAAATTATTTCTAGCTTTTTCCCTCACATCCCACATTCTTGGGAGTAGGTTTACACGTTTCCTCATGGACAACATTAACATTTACTCTGACGATTTTTATCCCTTTTTCACTTTTCCCATAGAAAAAATAATTTCTCTTGTTATAGCTCAGTTCTCTCATCAATTTGTCTCAAGTAATTGAAGATAAAATTAAAATAATATTTACACAAAAGTATCTCATCATCAAATGTTTATCATGACACAATGTTATCTCAACATAATAATCCAACAATTACCATTATTCAAAATTATTCAACTATTTAAAATGGAGGGATATTACATCCTTCTCCCCTTGAACTGAAAACCTTTCTCGGTGTTCCATCTCAGCATCTCATCTTCGAAATATAAATGGATAATCTTTCCTCATATATTCCTCCATTTCCCAAGTGTCCTCCTCAGGGCTAAAATTCCCCCATTGCACCTTAACCTAGGAAATGACCATGTTCGGCAACATAGTTTCCTTTCGAGAATGTGTAGTGATTCCACTTAGAACTCACCTTCTGGTTCCACCTGGATCAAATTCTAATTCACAATTTGAGTTATATCATGCACATATTTCTTTAACAATGAAACGTGAAATACATTATGTACATTCAGTTTGGCTTGAAGTGCAAGCTAGTAGGATATTGGTCCTACTCTAGCAAGCACTTCAAAAGGACCAAAATATTATGGTGATAACTTAAAGGTTTTTTCAAGTTTGAAATAACTATTTATTGGTTTCACTTTTATGTATACATGATCTCCAACATTAAACTCCATGTGTGTCCTCTTTAGATCTTCATAACTTTTTTTCCTATCCTGTGCACTTTTCAAATTATGCTTTGTTTTCTGCACTATCATTTCCATATCTTTTAACATGTCTAGCCCCAAAATGATCCTATCAATGAGATTTTCTCAACTCACAGGTGTCCTACACCTTCTTCCATATACAATTTCTAAAGGAATCATCTTTAAAGATAACTTATAACCATTGTTGTATGYRAATTCAACCAGATGAAGGTAATCATCTCATTTTATTGGGCAATTCATMACATRTATTTTCAACATATCCTCAACAATGTGGTTATTCCTTTCATTCTAAATGTCAATATGAGGATGATAATTGATGATAAAATTCAGTTGTGTATCTCATCCACTGAACAAGGTATTCCAAAAATTGGAAGTGAACTCTGTATCTCTATAAAAAAATATTTTTTTAGGTAAAACGTGCATCTTGAAAATTTGCTTCATAAAAATCTCTGCAATATGTATATCCTTGTAAGTAGATTTTACCAGGATAAATTGTGTTTCTTTTATAAGTTTGTCGATAACAACCATTATAGAATCATTATGTTTCTTAGTTACAGGTAATCGAGTGATGAAATCCATATTGATTACTTTCCACTTCCATTCTGGAATGGGTATAGGTTGCAATAATCCATTCAGGTGATGGGTCTTAGCCTTAACTTGTTGGAACTCTAGACACCTACTAAGATATTCAACTACTTTTCTTTTCAGTATAGGCCATAAATATTGTTTCTTTAAAGTTTTTATTGTCTTTTGATAACCAGGATTACATGAATATGGTTTCTTGTGCACTTTTTCAAATATTAAATTTATTAGTTATGTATTGTTTCACACATAAATTTTGTTCTCATACAAGACTAAATACTCCTCATTGCAACTAAACTTTGGCTCTTTGTTAGTTAAATGACTATTTTGACAATATTCACGAATTTTTCTGTATTCCTCATCTTTTCCTGTTGTCTTTTCAATTTTTTGTTTCAAATCAAACTGAATATTGATACTGAAAATTACATTTAACTTCCTACTAAGTGCATCTACTACCTTGTTTTCCTTCCCTTTAATTTGTTATATATCAAAATCAAACTCTCCTAGGAAATCCAAGAATCCAACTTGTTTAGAATTTAAGTTCTTTTGATCGAAAAAGTGCTTGAGGCTAACATTGTCTATTTTCAATAAAAACTTCTTTCCTAATAGATTATCACCACATTTTTAGACTATGTACCATAACAGTAAATTATAGATCACGCGGTGCATAATTTTCTTCTTAAGACTTAAGCTTCATTGATTCATATTCAATACATAACCATCCTGCATCAACAGTCCCCCTAGTCCTTCCTTTGATGCATATGTACATACTATAAAGTCATTACATCGATATTCTACTCTTAAGATAAGTAAGATGATTAAAAGTTATTTTATTTTCTCAAAACTTTCCTGACACTTAAACCAATCCACTTAAATCTAATCCCCTTTTTCTATAAAGAAGTGATTGTATAAGAAAATTTTGAAAACCCTTCAATAAACCTTCGATAATATCCTATAATACCCATAAAGGACCTAACATATGAGACATCTTTGGCTACCATCCATTCTACAATAGCTTTGACCTTTTCAGGTTCAACTGAAGTCCCTTCTTTTTAAATCACATGTCCTAAGTATTGTACTTTATTTTTATAGAATTAACATTTACTAAATTTTGCATAGAAGTGATGTTCTCTAAATGTTTGTAGAATCTATCTTAGGTGTTCTTCATGCTCTTCTCTAGTCTTGGAATAGATCAAAATGTCATCTATGAATATAATTGCAAACTTCTCCAAATACTTTGTCAACACACTATCCATTGTACACATAAATGTTGTAGGTGCATTAGTTATACTAAAGGGTACCACTATGAACTCATAATGTTCATGCTTGGTTCTAAAACAAGTCTTATGAATGTATTCATATTTAATCCTAACATGATTATATACTAACCTTATATCTATTTTTGAAACTATTTTTTCCTCCTCAACCTCATTGAATAGATCATAAATATGGGGTAAAGGATTCTTATTCTTGATTATCATTTTGTTTAATTGTCGATAGTCAATACATATCCTAAAATTTCTATCCTTCTTTTTGACAAAAAATACTTGTGCTCCCCATGGAGACACACTTGTTATAATGTACTATTTATCTAACAGCTCTTGAAGCTACATTTTAAGTTCAGTCAATTCATGGACACTCATTAATTAAGGTTCTTTAGACACTGACGTAGATACATAAACTAGATCAGTTGTAAATTATATATCTCTCCTAGGAGGTAGTCCTAGATTTTATTCTAGAAATATATGCTAAAATTCATGCAATATAGGATCATCAGTCAAGAGATTGTCAACCACTTTGTCTTGGTTATCATTTATATGTGTACTACATAAATTTCACAACCCTTTCTTTCATTTATTTTCAACTATAAAGCATAAATATTCCTTACCGACACACCATGATGTATTCCATTAATGGTTTTTCCTTGTCCAAGTTCATCTAAAGAGTCAATTATTTTTTTTTACAGTTCACAACAATCACATGATTTTCAATCTAGTCCATGCCTATGAGTAAATCATAGCATTCCAAAGGTAATACATTCAAGTATACTTTAGTTTCCATCCCATCCATAGTGAATATGCACTCTTTGACCAAGTCTACAACCTTTTGTTTTGTACTAGTGGCTAACTGTACTAGCCAAGATTTCTTATGTTTTACTTTATTCAGTTTACAATATTCCACTATAGTAGAAGAATCAAAACTTAAACTTGCACCAGGCTGAATTAAAATAGACATAGATTTTTTATAAATATCATACCTTCAATTTCTACCATGGTAGATTTATGATTAGCCTGTTGATTCTCCAATGCTGTGTTAATATTATGGGTGCATATTTCCATGTCATTAGATGCCATTTCTTCCTCAATGTTATGCACCATATTATTTATGTTTATATTTGAAGGGTAATATTTATACATATGAGCCTCTTTACAACCCGAACATTGTAATGGTAGTCTCACTGGTTTTTTAACTGAACCTTCGAGACGACTACTATTTTGAATTGATACACTTTGATGTTGACCACTAAACCTATTCCATTTAATCGATGCACTAAATGATTGATTTCATGGATGCTTAAACTATTTATTTCTAGAATAAAATTTGTTATATTTGTTCCTATTCTTCCATGTCTTTAGGTTTTCAGACTTTTGTTTAAATTGAGTATAACATATCTTAGTGTGTATTATTATTTAATCTAGTATATTAAGGTTAACAAACTCAATTTTATCCTTGTATTCTTGAGGAAGGAAGCTCATAAACCATTGGACCTTTTCCTTTTCCACTCTAAGGTAAGGTATGTATCTCATGTGGTTCACAAACTTTGTAACAAAATATTCTATCGTCATTTATCCAAGTTTAAGGTCATGAAATTCCCTATCTTTTACATCATAATACCTTTTTGTTAAATATTTATTTTAGAATTTTTTTTTTAAATATCTTACATGTTAGTTCACTACTTCTAAATTTGTTCATTGTTATGGTMTTTTTCCACCATATGGAGTCCTTACCATTCAATTGGTACACATCCAGTCTAGCTCTTATATTTCTAGGGTAGTGTTTGTTGGAAGATTGGTTGTTTTCATTGATGTCAACCCTAGTCATTGGTTGTAGTCATTGATATCCCTGACCATTGAATTTTGGATCCCATAGTTCATCGAAGTACATAGACATGAAGGAAATTAAACATCTAGATACAACACCCATGGATGAATAGTATAATTCATGCCACTTCTGGTTGTGTGTGGCACGTCACATGGATACTCACGATTGAGGAGAAATGAATTTTTGAATATGACAATGTAAATTGAAGCATAAACTACAAGTTGGCCCTAATGTTAAAAGGAAGTGACATAAAGGGTATAAATACATATCATTATACATTCATTTTACACACACAAGTTTTTTGATGAACAAGGAGATATAATTCGAATTTCAAAGGAAATCTGAAGTAAAGAAGGTCGAATTTAAAGGGAGGACGAAGTCTCTTGGTGATGTGTTCTAAGGTATGTTATTTACAGGTCATCTTACCATTTTCGCTATAACTTTGTTTCTAGAACGATTTAGATGGTGAAATTTGGAGACTATTGAGAAGACATATCTAGGTACCTAYGGTAAAAAATTCATTTCTTCATTCGCTATAATTTTGGAGATACACTCTGTGGAAGATAAGGTTTTTGACTAGTCCTGAAGCTATTCATAAACAAATGTTCCAGGTAAAACAATCATAATGTCTTCATAGAGAAGCCAAATGAAGTGAGACCAATTGCTTTGGAAATATTACGGGTTGTAGTTTCCTATGTATGAATTTCAAAATCTGATGTTAAATATTGAGTGCGGGGCATTTTGTACAAGTTCTGTAATATCCCCCAAAATAATTAATTATTAAAGTCTGTATGCACTTAGGAAATAATTTCCATTTTTGGCAAATTTGTATTTGGAAAATTATTTCCATTTATGGAAAATCCAAATTTGTAATTTGATTATTTGTAATTAATTATTTGTGACTGTTGGGCAAAGATTTAATTTTCCCAACCAACTCTTTGACTGTGACACATGTAAAAGACAAATCTTTTTATATATTAATTGTTGAAGGACAAATCAAATAGTCGGGTTGAAAACAACTGACCATGATTCCATGAGTGGGGAACAAACTTGAGTTACCTCAAGGATGAATTTTGCAAGTGGAAAATGAGGAATTTTTCCACTAGCAACCCCTAAAAATTAGGGATTTGTAAATCTTCGAAAATTCCAAAAGAGCGAAAAATACCTAGGCACAAGATGCTCATGTTATACAACATATGGTAGGAGGTAGGACACTGCTTAGTATGTTGGAGAAAGGATATCACTTGCTGTTATCAACATTGTTTGGTGTGAGGCAAGGGGATTTTTATGATCTGAAAGGAGGACTGTAGCAAATGAGGATCATTGGAATTTTCGCTTATGGACTCATGGTCAGGATAGGGGGTGAACGAAGAAAGTATTTTGGTTGTTCTTTTCTATGGTTGGGTGGAACTTGGTTGTTCCATTTGTGTTCCAACACCTTATTCAGATATGTACATCTACTTGTTTCCTTGTTCATTTTTTTGTTAATTAATAGTTGACAGAATGAAATGGTTATAGGATAAATTCCTTACAGGTTGATTATATTCACTAAGTAAAGATAAGAAAGCTGTTGTGAAATTTTAATTGTTAATGAAGATCAATTATGTATATATGCATAGATAGTAATATATTAATATGTTGGACTAGGCATAAAGAATGTTAGAACTATTGGTTGTGTTCTGGGAAAATTACAAGTGAATATGTGCTTAAAAAGAAGATGACTGTGTGCATTTCCATATATCCATATAGATGTATTTATATACATAAATATACATGCATAATACCATATCAGTATTTGTACAAGTACTATAGAATCAAGATAAATCAAATAATAGTTCACCCTTTTGATGAGAAATTACATTTTATGTGATGGTCCATATACAATTAGAGATTCATTATTTTACATAACACATGCTGTAATGTACCCCAAATTTACCATTTTTTTTTATTTTACTAGGTGCATTAAAACTTCTTTAGTCTATTATACTTGATTGGTTTACAACTATAGTACTCACTATCATAATACGGCGTACTCTTATTCGTATTTACAAGTGACTAAAACAAGGTGGTTAACCTTTCCATGAAGTCATGCTTATTACAAATCATTCAAGACATGTTATAACACTTGTCATAACATGGTAAGGTTTATCCTCTTCATGAAACTATGATCTAGTCATGTCCATAAAGTCTACAGTAACTCTAGCGTACATGGTATCTACCTTTATCAAGGGATCCAAAAAAGTGTTTCACTAAATCTTCACTTGTAAACATGTCTTAGTACTGTCCACCTCATATCTAAATGCAGTACTTAAAACTTTATTCTAATGATCCCATACATTCAAATCTCCTTTTCTTTATTATAACCTTATAATTCCAATCTTTCAAGAATTGTCATACAAGGAAACATATATAATTTTTTTGAGTTTATATGAATGAATGATTGTATGTCTTACCTGAATTGTTTAACATTTTTCGCATATGTCTATACGGGTCTCCTTGTAACAACTATACCCTAGCTATAAGCGCACTCTAACTGTTACCATTTTTTTGTTAAGTATTTTAACATAGTAGTTAGCGAGATTTATCATATGCGAGTTGTAAAAAGATAGGGTTGATCGAATAACAATGTTTAATGCTAAGGTTTGGAATCACATATGGCATGACAATTCATAACTGTAATACTTATTGTCCAGCATGAAAAACTCCCGATTTAATGACAAGGATTAACACTAACCATGCTATGGGGTCGGTTAGTTGTGCAGTTAATACAGGTCCGTAAATAACATTGAATTCTCTGGTTGAAAGTTATGAGACTTTTTCACTATACTGGTTCTAGGTTATCATGACCAATGTGGATACGCCATGCACATTTATTCACATGTCTAGTGTACCCAAAAAATCCCTTCACCATTACTTTGTGATAAGAGAGGCTCCTGGGTAACTAATGTCTCATTTTTCCTTTGCCTCTTATGCATTTCGTAACACCATCCAACATTTAACCTTCGCAATGTTTCTCTTCATGTAAAATCCAACGACAAGGAGGGTTCCTACTCTGCATAAGGCTAGGAATGGGTGCACAACCATTTGGTATCCTCCTCTACAAGGTAAGTTGACAACTACTCTATCGATTATGCTATCTTGTAAGTAGGTAGTTCGAAAGGTTAGTTGTATTTGAATATCTCTGTAACTGTTGGTTAGGTTTCTTCTTTTTGCTATCATTTTTTTTTCTAAATATCTTTTCCATCCCCGCTCTGTGTGTTGTATATGTGTAACCCAACTCATGGAGGGTCACGATACTATATTTTCCTTTGAATGTAACCACCCTCCACTCATGATCTTTGTTAGGGATATGTATGTTGTTTACCAAGGTGGTTTAACCTCTAGATTCAAGAAAAATCTTGTAGTAATATTAAGATTTTTTCATTCAGGAGTTATTCCATGGACTCAATATTTCTCTTATCGTTTATACTTGTATTTTATGATTTATTCCCATCATACCCATTCCATTGTAAATCTTCCTCTGGTTTTTCCCACAGTGAATCTTAATCCATTTAGTGTATTTTGTATGTATAAAAATTACATATCATTATTTCCTGGGTATGATGTTATATGTCTATTAATTTTGTAAAGAGGCACTGAAGGTGTGAATCCCCTAATCATTGGTTCTTAAATATGAGAATCCACTTCTCAGGACTCACTTCAAATTATTGTGTTCTCGAATTAAACCCTGTAAAGTCGTAACCATTTCCCGTGGTGCGATACTGTTTCTTGCTACTGTGTAAAGTTTATTACTGGCTTATAATACTTTTCTATTCATTCCTCGTAGACATTTTTCAAGGTCATATGACTCCCCTCGATGTAAGTAATAAATTCCACCAGAGCTTATACTTCAAGCATAGCATTTACCCTAAGTAATCTAATCTTGTAATATGAGTTTAAGCTTGTTCTGTCTGTATTGCTTCCATGTGAGGGAAACAGTAAATGTATTATTCTAGTTCCCATCGAATTATTTTCTAATGGACAGAGTATCTTGACAGAAAATGAAGGATCACAGTGGTTCGAAAATGCGTATTTTAAGTTCATTTTCGTGCTTGTATTCTTGTCTAAGTTTTTTTACAGTAATTCGTAACTTTGATAACTATGGACCAATTTCTCGAAACCTTATATGTAGTCCCGAAATGGATATATATGCCTCTAAGGGGAATATGATTATGTTGTCTATGCTTCCAATAATCTGTCTATGAAAATATTAAGAGGGTTTAGCAATGTTTAATTTTGATTGATTTCATTTTGGAGTATGCAGTTTCATATTTCAGTTACAAAACTAAAGATGGTTCCCTTGTTCACTTGTGAGGGTATCCATCATAAATTTTTGGGTCCATTCCTCCCCTTCGGACCTATGGATAGTTTTCTCAGTGATGCCGATGGGAAATGCACTCACGCCAATTCTCAAGCTAAGTATTGTTCATTTAATTAAATCTTCAATATTTATTCTTCTTGATTATCCCTTAACACTGTTTTACTAATACCTCAATTCCCTCTTGCAGGGATTAATTGTATTCGAGGGAAAGTATATACGTGATCGCCTCACTCGAAAGGTATTCGAGTTCCATATCTTGGCATCTGAATTTACTTCTCAGGTTCTACCTTATTTAGTGGTACAGGGTTCCACCTTAGGGTACTTATGATAACCCTTTGAACCGAGATTCCAAAGATAGATGGGTTACTTGTATTTTCAATCCCTTAATGGAATAGACAAAAGGGTAAACCTTATATTGTATTCAATTTCAGAATTTACCACTATGATAACATGTGTTTTGTTGAATGTGAAAAGTTATGTTAATTGTTGACCAGCCTCTGTAATATGTAGCATGCATTATATCCCACTCAAATGTTGCTTATGGATTTGTTGTAATGTAAAAAGGACCATAATTTTCTATGCCTTTGGTATTCATTCCAAATTTCGTTTGGAATTTGTAAAATCTAATATTCCTTATCTATCTATCTATCTATCTATCTATCTATCTATATATATATATATATATATATATATATATATTATATATATATATATATATGGTATAGGTTATGATTAACACAACAATAGTTATGTTTTGTTTAGATTAAATGCATACCTATGTGTGTGTGTGTGTGTGTGTAGATACCTATAAAAGCATACACATGCATTTCCTGTAGATTTGTACTTAAGGTTATTCGACCTGTAGAAATCTGTAATAAATCTTTATGCATGCTTATACCTAAAACCACATTCATACTTATACCAAAATATTCCTAATATCAAAAATAGATCGAACTTATATTTGCTTCTCTATTTTTGTTCAGAGATTACATCACATGAATAAGAATTTTTCACATATTCATCTCATCCCTATCCGCTTAATACACAATAAAATACTCAACAAGAGAATAGGTAGAAGGACATATCTGAAATTGATTCTAAAACACAAATGGAACAATGAAGTTCCACCCAACCGTAGAATCTAAACATCCAAACTACTTGTTCCATTCACCCCCTACCCTGACCATGAGTCCTTAAGAGAGAATTTCAATGATCCGTGTTCGCTACAGTCTTCTTTCAGATAATAAATCCCCCTTCCTCACACTCAAAATAGTGTTCATAACGTAAAATGATAACCTTTCTCCAGCATACTAAGCAGCGTCCTACCTCCTCCCATATGCTCTATATCAAAAGCATCTTGTGCCTAGGTCTTTTCCCCTTTTGGGAATTTTTGCATCTTTACAAATACTTGATTTTCAGGGGCTGCTAGTGGCCAAATTCCTCATTTTCCACTTGTAAAATTCATCCCTGAGGTAGTTCAAGTATTTTCCCCACTCATGGAGTCATGGTCAATTGATTTCAAACTGGTTGTTCCATTTTTCCTTCAAAAATAAATATAAAACGTTTTTGTCTTTTACATGTGTCATAGTCAAAGCGTTGGTTGGGAAATTCAAATCTTTTCCCAGCAGTCACAATAATTAATTACAAGTAATCAAATTCAAAATTCAGAATTACCATAAATGGGAATAATTTTTCAAATACGAATTTTCCAAAAAATGGAAATAAAAGTTCTAAGTTTATACAACTTTAATAATTAATTATTTTTCGGGATATTACATTCTCTCCCCCTTCATTACAACACTGTCCTCAATGTTTGTTCCTTTCTCGGAACAGGGTTGGATAAGATTTATGCAAATCTTCCTACGATTCCCAAGTGGTCTCCTCAGGACTAAAGTGATTCCATTGCACCTTTACTTGGGCGATGGCTCTATTCCGTAGTATTGTTTCTTTCCTATCCAGAATGCGTAGAGGTTCCTCTTGGAACTTGACTTCTAGTTCCACCTGCGCCATGTTCCAATGAATAATGTGAGTAGGATCATGAACATACTTTTTAAAAAAAGAAACATGAAATACATTTTGAACTTTTAAATTCGCAGGAAGTGCAAGTTGATATGCCACAGGTCCAATTCGAGCTAAGATCTCAAAGGGGCCACAAAAACTGGGCGCCAACTTTGAACAATTTCCTAGCTTTAATGAACTTTTGCTTGCTTTGAATTTTAAATACACGTGGTCTCCAACTTGAAATTCCTGATGTCTTCTTTTCAAATCTGCATAGCTTTTCTATCTGTCACGTGGCTCTTTTAAATTTTGTTGTACCTTTCATACCGTTTTCTCCATTTCCTGGAGCATTTCTCATCGCATCATGAGTCTGTCAACTAGGTCATCCCAACTAATCGGAGTTGTACACTTTTTGTTTTACAGTACTTCAAAGGGGCTCATCTTAGTCGATGTATGATAACCGTTATTGTACACAAATTCCATTAAGTGTAGGTATTCCTCCCACTTAGTTGGTTTCGTCCATATGTACATTCGTAACATATCTTCAACAATTTGGTTCGTTCGTTCAGTTTTCCCATCCGTTTTTGAATGGTATCTTGTGTTGAAATTCAAGTTAGTATTCAACATGCAAACAATTATTTCCAAAACATTGATGTAAAATTGACATCTCTATCCAAAATCACCATTTTTGGAATACCATGCAATCTAAAAATTTCCTTCAAAATATTTCAACAATGTTAATAACTTTATAAGTAGATTTCACAGGAATAAAATGTGTAGACTTCCTAATCTTATCAATTACTACCATAATTGAATCATTTTGTTTTTAAGTTTTAGGCAAACCTGTGATAAAATCGAGTGATATAGTCTCCCATTTCCATTTTGGTATAGGTAGAGGCTATAACAGGCCGACTAGGTGTTGGTGTTCAACGTTCACCTATTGACAATATAAGCACTTAGATAAGTATTATGTTGTCTCACCTTTCATGTTAGGCCAATAAAAGAACTTCCTCAATGTTGTCACCATTTTCTGGTATCCCGGATGACCAGAATATGGCTTCTTGTGTACTTCATCCAAAATTGTTAGGTTTAATTCAATAGAACCTAGTATGTAAAACTTGTTTTTAAATATTAAAAGTTCATTTTTGTCCAAACTCAGATCTATTTTGTCTAATTTTTTTTCATTACTTTGTAAATTTTCCACTTCTTTGAGGTATTTTTCATCATTACCACTTGAAAACTTTATCCTTTTCTTAATGTCGCTTGTTTCCCTACAAATACTTATTTCAAACAACCCATGAATTCTTGTACTTAAGGCATCTTCCATTTTTTTTCCTTTCCCTTGATATGTCTTACTTCGAAATCGAATTTGTTCAAGAAGGCTAGCCACCTTGATTGCCTTGCGTTAAGATCTGGTTGACTGTGACATCCCCAAAAATAAAATATTTTTGAAATTTAAATTTATTGGGAAATTATTTTATTTTTAGTAAATTCGAATTTGGAAGATTTTTTCCATTTATGGCATTCCAAATTTTGAATTTAATAATTGTAATTAATTATTATGACTGTTGGGTAGGGATTTGATCTGACCCAACTAAGTAGTTGACTATGACACTTGTATTAAAACATAATATTTTATATTGATTGCAGGAGGACAAATGGAACAACCATGTTAAAATCAGTTGACCATGACTCCATGAGTGGGGAACATGTTGGAACCACCTCTGGGATGATTATTACAAGTGGAAAATCAGGGATTTGGCCACTAGTAGCCTCTGAAAATCAAGGATTTAGAAAGTTGCGAAAATCCCCAAGGGAGGGAAAAAGACCTGGGAAAATAGACTTGGATTGATAAATAGCATATGTGAGGAGGCAGGATGCTACCACGTATGATGGGAGAAAGAGACTAATGATTTTTCCCTTGATGTTAGGAACACTACGGAATGAGTGCGAGGCAAGAGGAATGGAATGGAATTGAAGGAAATTGCTGAGGAAGAGTTTCCAGGTTCACCCTCATGGGTTCATGGTCAGGCTAGGGGGTGAATTGGGGCAAGTGATTTTGATTGCCCTATTCTATGGTTGGGAGGAACGTCAATGTTCCCTTTGCCTTCCCGCTAACTAGTTCATATATGTCTCTTATCCCTCTCTGCGTGAATGATATTATATATGATGTGATGTATTTATTGAATTTGAATGAAATTATTTCTCATTTATGTTGAATGATTCAGTCACAGTTGTAGTGCGACTATTAAATTCGATATGGATTTAATACTCCCAGGAGAAATCTATCCAAATGAATGATATATGAATCTGATATCATACCTCACAAATCTAATGCTGAACGATGTTTATGGTTGAGTCAAAGTCTAATTGAATACTAGAATTGTTCTTTTTTTATGTATTGTTAGGACAAATCAGTGTTGTTGTATTTCTGTAAGTCTTTATACCTTGTAAGTCATTATTTTTGTTGTAAGAATTTATACACAGAGTTCAGTTTGAAGTTTAATTATATATCTATGGTTTCGAAAGTAAAAAGAATCAAGGGCAAACATATCTACACATATATTCTTATGTATTATTATAGGAACTACACTGTATGCATTAGAATGGCAAATAAACCTCTACAGTAGTGCGAATTAGAAAATGACATCATGTATTATCAAGCCTCAGTATAAGCATCCTGAATGTGAAAGTGCAAACTATTACTAGCAAGATAGAATTACCCTACACAGTAAAAGTGACCAAAAGGATATATACGAATATGTATATTTGTAAGTCTGTACATATAGATACATATATATATAAATAAGTAAACATCCACAGGCCATGTCTTAACACTTGACTCGGATAAATCTCGACCCTAAAATCTTTTTCAACAGTAAAGAAAAATAGGAATACTATAGACTCATCGAGGTAATACAGAATGTCTGAGTAAAAGAAAGAAATTTGTTTTACGAAAAAAATCCTTCAAATCATATATAATCCTTCCAAAACTGTTTATAACTGTAAGATTCGAATAATACAGAGATTTAAAGGAAAACTGAAATGACGACCTTAATGACCAAGTGCCAGGGATACTTCTGAACAGTGAAACGTTTTGATTAATACAATAGCCATTACAATGTTCATTTAAACCAGAAAGCAATTCCCATAGGAAAACCTTTGAATTATCATTACTCATGACTATCGAAGCTAAACTTAAGATTACAGATGGCACCTTTAACAAACGCCCACAGACAAAAATTTGTAATCCTGTTTGCTAGGTCTCCTGAGTAGTTAACAGAAAAAGGAACTCGAATACCTTTATATCGAAGACGAAGAGGAAGCTACGAAGACCTTGCGTGTACACAGGCCTAAAAGAGTTATCAATTCCGAGAATCAGTAAATTATTTACAGGAAGCAACAGAGCACCAACATAAGTCATAATTATTATTAATGGAATGTACCAGAGAATACTTAACTTCCACATTGGTGGTCATGCCCTTTTATTTCATTGTCGCTTGCCTCTTGAGTGGTTATCCAGGCTGTGGGAGAAGCACACAACAAGTCTTTGATTGGTCCTCACATCAACAAAACCCATCATTAGTGATTATACCAATACCTTGAACGAGAACACAATATAATAGAACAAAAGTACAATTACAGTAAGCAACAAATTTAAACATAGTAAATGACGACATTGACTTCCTTAACACCCAGACAAGTATAAATCAAGTTGTGACGAAGACAGGTTTCGAACCAAGATCTTACCCCAATGTTGGACTTTGAAACCCTCCCCAAATTCAAGACCATAGAAAGTAATGTGAACAATAGTCATTACAGGGCATATCAGGATCAGACCCCTACAAGGTCGCCTGGTAACAGTTAGCGTCACCAATACAAGAAAACTGCTAGTGCAGACTTTTATTCGACAGAAGCAATACCCTTATAAATTTCTCACCGAACCCTATTTTTCAAAGACACATATGTACGGAATTTTTTTTCAGGAATTAGATGCAAATATCTTGAGTAGTATTGGCTTTTCTTTACCAAATAAGTAATGGCTACCGGCTCCATTGAAAACATGAGCTAAGGGACCAAATGGAATGTCGAACGAAAGCATTCAACCTTCGCAAAGGAAAGGTTGGGAGAGAAGGAGTTGTCACACACAGGGTACCCTAACCCCTTTTAACACAAAAACTTTCATGTATTCGACCCTAGTCTCCTTCTTTAACCATCGGGTAAGAACGTGAAGTAGTGTAACCTTAGGCATTCCGAAAACCCTAAAATATTTTACCAGGAGGCTAAACCAACAAGTCTATGAGCTTTGAGAGTGAGGATCCAGAGTGTCGAAATTCTTTGTATACTGAAAGAAAATACACGAAACCTTTGTGATAGGAACTGCAAGTAAAAGGCCTTCACTGATTTTAAAACACCA
>JASDQU010101272.1:140331-155840 GCA_032191745.1 Picea mariana | reverse complement strand
TCGTTTCAGCCATACGCCTTATCCTCTTGCAAGGTTGCGTGTGGCACGATTACCCTTGCGCTGGTCAATCATGATGGCTCTACGGATAGGCGGTTCACCTCCCCATCCCTCATCAAGCCATCAACCTACCAGCCTGCAAGGCATTTATTTCAGGGCTAGCGAGCCGCTTTTGGTTCTCCAGGCCAGTGGAGTCCAAATACGGTATTAAATTCTTAGCGGAAGTTAACGCCCCTTTTTCAAGGTGCCCTCCACCACCATCATGGTCTCTTTTCCGCACATCCCCTTTCAGCAGTTCTGCAATAAATTCAAACTGTCATTTACATTCATTGACCTCTTTCTGTAGGTCCATTTACATCACATATTATTTTTTATAAGTTTTTCCATAGTCCTTGGCCAGTTCGGTTATATTTACAATTTGGGGGAAACAGGGTGTTACATTAAGATTTATAAAAGAAAAATATGTGTGGAAAAGGTATTGTAAGCTTTGACAACCCATCATATAAAGTATGATGTTTTGGTTTAACATGGTATTGTCCTCATATAATAGATAGAACGTCAATCTATAATCAGGGTAAACTTTAATATCCCGTTCTACCATTTTATTAACGAAAAGTTGGAGATTAATGTACCAAAGAAAAAAAAAAAAAAATTATGTCAATTTAGAGGTACATTACATATGGTATCAGAGCAAAGTTTACAACAATGGGCCTTGAATAGGGCCACATTAATTCTTTGACATGTATATTTTACTTATGCTAAACTAATAAAAAATTCCTTGTTACAAACATAAAACTTTTCTATTTCGTGTTAATCATGGTAGCTCAGAATCATGCAGAAATCAAGATGGAAGGAAATCCAGAACAGGAACCTCATGGAGACCCAAGGTAGAATAGTGACAGAACCTCTCCTATGGAAGTACTGGAAATAACGAGGAATCTTATCGTTGAGATGCAGACTTTCAAAGCGGTCAGTGAGAAATTGAAGAAGGCACAACATGAACAACAAGAGATAAATGAAGTCCTGTTGCGCAACATAGTGACCAAGAAAATCCCAAAGGACGATAACCATGATGAAGAGGTCAGCAAAAGGGGCTCCAAGAACTCTAGGCTAGAAATAGAAAAGGAGACAGTTCGTCCGAAGGAACACTTTCAGCTGAAGACAAAACTAAAATAAACAGAAAAAGAAAACAAGTGGACCACCTTGAAGGAGAATTAAAAAAAATTAAAAAAACCACCTTTGATAGAGAATCCAGGACAGGAGAAGAAGCTGAGGCATGGTTGTTGGACATCAAAAAATACTTTCAGATCTAGAACTATTCCAGCAATATGAAGGTCAGAATGGCCATCTACAATCTTAAAGGGAAGGCCAACATTTGGTGGCAAGACCTGAAATTGGCCAAGGGCCTGAAGGAGAGACAATTGGAATGGTGTGACTTTAAGAAGTATTTCAAAAAATAATGCCTTTCTGAAAGCTATTATGAAAGGAAAATGAAATAATTATATGAGCTACTACTTGGATAGATGTCGATGGAGGACCTTATAAATAAATTTCTGGAGATGCTAAGGTTTTTACCATACATCCAGGAGGATAGGGTAAAAATCCAATGATTCTTAAGATGTTTACCGCAGTCCTACAGGGACAGAATTGAGTTCGACAACCCCGAATCCTTGAGTGAAGTATTCAGGAAAGCACGAATGTGCTATGACCAATACAAACAATGATTGGAGATTCCCAAAGCCTAGAAGGATAAGAAACAAGATTGATTGAACTAGTGGAAGAAGGGATACCAGCCAACTCTGTTTTAGAATGCAGCAAAAAGATTTCCAAGAAAAGATTTTAACTCCAATCATCTGAATACGCAAGGCAGCAGTAAACTGGTAAATTTGGGAACAAAAAGGTTTGGGGACAGCTCTCCCGAGACACTAAAGTGCTGGGAATGTGGAGAACCTCATCTAAGGAGGAACTATCCATGTTTAAGTTGAACAAACATAAATGTAGTTCATAATTTATAGGAAGCCTCGACAATGGGAGACGTGGGCAGAAGCCTACATCAGACAAATGCAGCCATAGATGGTCGACAAGATGACCACCAATCCTTTTTGGTAGAGATCGAAGGTAAAATCAATAACTCTCGAATTTATGTCTTAATTGAACTTGGAGCTACGTTAAGTTATGTTACTTCTGAGGTAGTAGAGTCAAACAAACTTAATAAATTGAAGCATGAAAAGTCATGGCTGGTACAACTACCAACAGGAACTAAAAGGAAAGTAGTCGAATTTATTTCTGATTTGGAGTTCAGCTTAGACGGTCAAAATATAAGAACAAATATGAACATCCTACCACGAGGAACTTACAATATGATTATCGGGATGGATTGGTTGGAACAGCACAAAGCAGTGCTAGATTGTTATACAAAGTTACTCAAATATAAAGATGACTTCGACACTACTAGAATAACCTAAGGTATACTAAAACTTGTATCAGTTAGGCAAGTTTCAGCGATGCAACTCAAGAAATGTATGGGGAAAGGATGTCAAGTTTATGCCACCCAAGTAGTGAATCTGTTAGAAAAGGGAGATAATCCAAAGTTAGAAGACTTTGTTGTCCTACGTGATTTTAGGGACATGTTTGTGGATGAGATACCTAAACTACCCCCTCGAAGGGAAATAGAATTCTCCATAGACCTACTACCCGGTTTAGCCCCTATCTCAAAAGCACCTTACCGGATGAGTCTACCAGAACTGACAGAATTAAAATTACAATTACAGGAATTTTTGGACAAGGAGTATATTAGACCAAGTGTCTCACCATGGGGGGCACTAGTCCTCTTTGTGAAAAAGAAAGATGTTACTCTAAGACTATGTATCGATTATAGACAACTAAAAAAAATGACTATTAAGAACAAATATCCCTTAACAAGGATAAATGATCTGTTCGATCAAGTTGGTGGGACCAAAATATTTTCAAAGTTGGATTTATGATCCGGTTATAATCAAGTTAGGATAAAGGATGAGGACATAAACAAAACATATTTTCGAACAAGATATGGACACTACGAGTTTGTATTCATACCTTTCGGACTCACTAACGCAACAACCACATTTATGTGCCTAATGAACAACATTTTCAGTCAGTACTTAGACAAGTTCGTAGTAGTATTTATCGACGATATTTTGGTCTATTCTAAAATGGAGGAGGAACATGATGAACACTTAAGAATAGTTCTGCAAATGTTGAGGAAACACAAACTATATGCAAAATTTGACAAGTGTGACTTTTATCAAAAGGAAATACAATATTTAGGACATGTCATTTCCGCAGAACGTATTGTCGTAGACCCGAAAAAGGTAAAAGCCATTATGGAATGGCCAATACCTAAGGATGTGGCAGATATCCGGTCATTCATGGGAATCATCGAATATTATCATAGATTTATAGAAGGGTTTTCCAAGATAGTCTACCTTATCACGTCATTACAAAAGAAAGGGACCAAGTTTAACTGGTCACAAAAGTGTCAAGACATCTTTAACAAGATGAAGGAATTATTGACATCGGCACCCATTTTGAAGGTAGAAGACCCGGATAAAGACTTCACAGTTTGTGTTGATGCAAGTAAAAAGGGACTAGGTGATGTCATAACTCAGAAAGGACAAGTGATTTGTTATGAGTCCCTAAAATTAAAAGAACATGAGAAGAATTATGTCACTCATGACTTAGAATTGGCAGCGGTAATACACACCTTAAAAATGTGGCGACACTACATAATGGGAAGAAAGTTTCTACTATTGACAGATAATAGCGGTGTGAAATATTTGTTTAGCCAACCAGATCTAAATGCAAGGCAAGCAAGATGGCTAGCCTTCTTGAGCGAATTCGACTTCGAGGTCAGACATATCAAGGGTAAGGAAAATAAAGTAGCAGATACTTTAAGAAGACGAGTCCATGGGTTATTTGAGATAAACATCAACAACGCAGAAAGTGATCTGGAACAAAGGATAAGGACGATATGTATTAACGACAGAAATTACACTAAGATGATGGTAGAATTACAAAACAATACCACAAACTCAGATAAGCCAGATCTAAGTATCGACAAAAAGGGACTATTATGATTTAAAAGTAGACTTTACATACCAGATTCAACAGAATTAAAATTAACAGTTTTGGACGAAGTGCATAAGAAACCGTATTCTGGCCACCCAGGTTAGCATAAAACAATAACGACACTTAAAAAACTATTTTACTGGCCTAATATGAAAGGTGAAATAGAATAGTACTTGTCTAGGTGCCAGGATTGTCAGTAGGTTAAGGCCGAACACCAACATCCAGCCGGTCTATTACAGCCATTACCAGTACCAAAATGGAAATGGGAGACCATATCGCTGGACTTTATAATAGGTTTTCCTAAAACTCAGAAACATAATGATTCTATCATGGTTTTAATCGATAAACTCAGTAAGTTTGTACACTTTATTCCTATAAAGTCTACTTTTAAAGCTATAAACATTGCTCAAATATTCATGAAAGACATTTTTAGACTGCATGGTATTCCTAAAATGTTGATTTCAGATAGAGACGTAAAATTCACATCCGCTTTTTGGAAGGAATTTTTTGCAGGGCTAAATACTAATCTGAATTTCAGTACGATTTATCATCCACAAACGAATGGAAAAAACAAAAGGCCAAACTAAATAGTGGAGTATATGCTCCGCATGTACATAAGAAAAAAAATAAACAAATGGGAAGATTATTTACACTTGGTAGAATTTTCATATAACAATGGGTACCAAACGTCGACAAAGCTAAGCCCTTTTGAAGTACTGTATGACAGAAAGTGTACGAATCCAATTAGTTGGGACAACCCGGCTGACAAACTCATGGTTGGACCAAAGATGCTCCAAGAAATGGAGAACATGGTAAGGAAGGTACACCGAAACTTGAAAGAAGCACATGACAGACATAAAAGCTATGCAGATCAACAAAGAAGACACTTGGAATTTCAAGTGGGAGACCATGTTTATTTGAAGGTCAAAGCACGAAATAGCTCATTGAAATTAGGGAGTTGTGCCAAGCTAGCACCTATTTTTTGTGGGCCCTTCGAGATACTAGCTCAAATTAGACGCGTAGCATACCAACTTGCACTTCCTTCTAATCTAAGAATTCATAATATATTTCATGTTTCTTTGTTAAAAAAAATATATTCATGACCCTACTCATATGATTAATTGGAACTTGGTACAGGTGGAACCTGAAGGTGAGTTCCAGGTGGAACCCTTGTGTATTCTGGACCGAAGAGAAATAGCACTTCGGAACACAGTCATCGCTCAGGTAAAGGTGCAATGGAAGCACTTTAGTCCTAAGGAGGCCACTTGGGAGTTGGAGGGATATTTGTGGAAATATCATCCAACCCTGTTCCAAGGAAGGGACAAACATTGAGGACAATGTTTTACTGAAGAGGGAAAGGATGTGACATCCCAAAAAATAAAATATTTTTGAAATTTAAATTTATTGGGAAATTATTCCAATTTTAGTAAATTCGAATTTGGCAGATTTTTGCCATTTATGGCAATTTTGAATTTCGAATTTAATAAGTGTAATTAATTATTATGACTATTGGGTAGGGATTTGATTTGACCCAAATTACTATTTGACTATGACACTTGTATGAAAACATAATATTTTATATTGATCGCAACAGGACAAATGGAATAGCCATGTTAAAATCAACTGACCATGACTCCATGAGTGGGGAACATGTTTGAACCACCTCTAGGATGATTATTACAAGTGGAAAATTAGGGATTTGGCCACTAGCAACCCTTGAAAATCAGGGATTTAGAGAGCTGTGAAAATACCCAAAGGAGGGAAAAAGACCTAGGCAAATAGACTTGGATTGATAAATAGCATATGTGAGGAGGAAGGACGCTGCCAAGTATGCTTGGAGAAAGAGACTAATGATTTTTCCCTTGATGTTATGAAAACTATGGAATGAGTGTGAGGCAAGAGGAATGGGATGGAATTGAAGGACATTGTTGAGGAAGAGTTTCCAAGTTCACCCTCATGGGTTCATGGTCAGGCTAGGGGGTGAATTGGGGCAAGTGATTTTGATTTTCTTATTCTACAGCTGGGAGGAATGTGGTTGTTCCCTTTTCCTTCCCACTAACTAGTTCATATATGTTTCCTATCCCTCTCTCCATGAATGATCTTATATATGATGTGATGTATTTATTGAATTTGAATCAAATTATTTCCCATTTCTGTTGAATGATTCAGTCATAGTTGTAGTGAGACTATTAAATTTGGTATGGATTTAATACTCCCAGGCGAAATCTCTTTAAATGAATGATGTATAAATCTGATAGCCTACCTTACAAATCTAATGCTGAATGACATTTATGGTTGAGTCAAAGTCTCATTGAATACTATAATTGTTCTTTCTTTTTTATTTATTGTTAGGACAAATTGGGTTGTTGTATTTTTGTAAGTCTTTATACCTTGTAAGTCATTAATTTTGTTGTAATAATTTATACACGGAGTTAGGTTTGAAGTTTAATTATATATCTATGGATCCGAAAGCAAACAAAATCAAGGGAAAACATATCTACACATATATTCTTATGTATTATTATAGGAACTAAACTGTATGCATTACAATAGCAGATAAACCTCTACAACAATGCGAATTAGAAAATGAGATCATGTATTATCAAGCCTCGGTATAAGAATCCTGAATTTGAAAGTGCAAACTATTACTAACAAGATAGAATTACCCTACACAGTAAAAGCGACCAAAAGGATAGATATGAATATGTATATTTGTAAGTTTGTACATATCGATACATATATATATAAATAAGTAAGCATCCACAGGCCATATCTTAACACTTGACTTGGATAAACCTCTACCCTAAAATATTTTTCAACAATAAAGAAAAATAGGAATACTATAGACTCATCGAGGTAATACAGAATGTATGAGTAAAAGAAAGAAATTTGTTTTAAGAAAATAGTCCTTCAAATCATAGATAATCCTTCCAAAACTGTTTATAACTGTAAGATTCGAATAATACAAAGATTTAAAGGAAAACTGAAACGACGACCTTAATGACCAAGTGCCAGTCTAGGATACTTCCGAACAATGAAACGTTTTGATTAATACAATAGCCATTACAATGTTCTTTTAAACCGGAAAGTAATTCTCATAGGAAAACCTTCGAATTATCATTACTCATGACTGTCGAACCTAAACTTAATATTACAGATGGTTTCTTTATCGAATGCCCACATACCAAAATTTGTAATACTGTTTGTTGGGTCTCCTGAGTAGTTAATAGAAAAAGGAACTCGAATAACTTTATATCGAAGATGAAGAGGAAGCTCCAGAGACCTTTCATGTACACAGGCCTGAAAGAGTTATCAATTCTGAGAATCGGTAAATTATTTACAGGAAGCAACATAACAACAACATAAGTGATAATTATTATTAATGGAATGTACCAGAGAATACTTAACTTCCACATTGGTGGTCGTGCCCTTTTCTTTCCTTGTCGCTTGCCTCCTGAGTGGTTATTCGGGACGTGGGAGAAGCACGCAACAAGTCTCCAATGGGTCCTCACTTCAGCAAATCCCACCATTAGTGATTATACCAATACCTTGAATGAGAAGAAATTATAATAGAACAAAAGTATGGTTGTAGTAAGCAACAGATTTAAACATAGTAAATGACGACATTGATTTCCTTAACACCCAGACATGTATAAATCAAGTTGTCATGAATACAGGTTTTGAACCAAGATCTTACCCCAACGTTGGACTCCAAGACCCTCCCCAAATTCAAGACCATAGAAAGTAATGTGAACAACAGTCATTACAAGGTGTATCAGGATCGGACCCCTACGAGGTCGCCTGACAATAGTTAGCATCAATAATACAAGAAAATTGTTGGGGCGGACTTTTATTCGACAGAAGAAATACCCTTATAAATTTCTCACAGAACCCTATTATTCAAAGACACATATATAAGGAATTTTTTTTCAGAACTTTTTTAGTCATGGAGACATTCACAAGTGCACGCATGGCCTTAATTGCAGTCATGGGTTCTTTCCTTCAAAGAGGAGTTTACTATGGTCCAGCCAATGTGCCAACAGACTGGAAAAGGGAGGTTTTTTGATAAGTCAAACATGTTGTTCTCAAATTTAGCACTGGGTTCTCAAATTTAGCACCTGCGTACAATGTAGCGATACCTCCTTTGAAAATTGGCAATGAATAAAAAGATGTGGAATGTCTTCGTCATGATGCTTACACAGAATACAATAACCTAGACTGATCCACCCTTTCGCTTGAAGATTGTCCCACGTCAATAACCTGTTCTCCATTTCTAACCAGAAGAATAGAATGATCTTTCGTTGTACTCTCTGTTTCCATAAAAATGTTTTCCATTCTTAACTGACAGGAAAATTGAGAGTGGAAATGATTGCATTATAGAAATTTTTAACGAAGAAAACCCCTAAACAGTCCCCTCCAGACCATAGAAGTGAGTCCTCTTGGTCACCCCGCAGGATTATTCCAACTTTATTCAACTCAAAAGTGAAGGAATTCCACTCCGTCGTGCATTCTCTAGTCAGATTCAGTTCAAAGATGGTTTTCCAAACTATTGCCAGGGAAGTCGGGTCAACATTGTTTGAAACATGAACTAAGGATTTGATATGTTTATCGCTCAAATCCTGTACAAGATCCGAGTTGAGAATCGATCGGTCTCCCATCCCTAGAATCGTGTCTCTGACTAAGGAAATAAGGTGCCCTGCCCCTAGCTTCCAACAGAGCCATTGAAGAATAATCAGAAGCGATCTAAGAAATATTGAGCACAATCTAGAGACAACAAGCCAATTATGTTGAGGTTGTCTGAGCCAAATTACAAGAGAGGTAGAATTTAAATACTTATCCATAACCACCTGATGCTAGATGCTCTGATATGTGAGAAGCCTCCATAAGGTTGTAGCATTGAGAGCCAAATTGAAATGATAGATATTTTGAAGTCCCGAACCCTTGTTTATTTTTGGTCTGGCGAGAATATCCCATATGCAAAGATGATACTGAAAAGAGTCTGATCATCCATTCCATAAGTAACAAAAAATCATTTTACGGATGTTATTGAGAATAGAGAGAGGCAAAGACTCCAGAGACATCCAGAAAACCGGTTGGCCTTCCAGGATGGATTTAATGAGAATGTATCTGCCCCCTAAAGAGAGCCACTGGTTATACCAATCCGTGATTTTCTAAGAGAACTTTGAACCTAACCAGACCCAATCTGTTGCTCGTCTTGGAACACTCTTTATAAAATACCCCAAAGACTTAAATCCCTCTGAAAGTTCACTGAAAGAAAAATTAAGGAGAGATTTGAACGAAGATAGTTCCAGTTCATTGAAGCCTTCAAAGATCATTGTTTGTTTTTATTGACTTACTGAGAGTCCTGAAGCATTGTAAAAAAACTTAACGATAGCTTTTATTTGTTTCCATTCAGCAAGACTAGCCTTTGACATAATAAGCACGTCATCTACAAAGGGCAGGTGCAAATTTTTTGTCATTCTAGAAACATTAATACCTAAGATCAATCCTTGAGCTGTTGAATTCTTCAACTGTAAACTAAGACCCTCCATCATAACAATGAAGAGAAGAGGGGAAAGTGGACAGCCTTGGCGGACCCCCCTCTCGCTTCTGAAGAATTACGAAGGTTCTCCATATACTAAGACCGCAAAGGATGAGGAAGTTACACAAGACATAATCCAATTTGTTAATTGAATTCCCAAGCCCACTTTAAGAAGAATCAATCAGAGTTGACTCCAGTCAATACAGTCATAGGCTTTCCGTAAATCAAGCTTCAACACTATATCTTTAATCTTCTTCTTTTTTATGCTGTGAATACTTTCGCTGGCAGCCCCAATAGCATCCTGGATACGTTTTCATTTTAAAAATCCCAACTGTTCAGGAGAAATAAAACTAGAAAACAAAGGTTTTAATCGATTATCAATTACTTTGGAAATTATCTTATAACAGAAGTTACAAAACGAAATAGGGCAAAAGTCGTCAAAAGTTTTTGGGCGATCTGATTTCGAAATCAAAGTCAGAAAAGTAGAATTTAGACCACCCGGTATAGAGCCATGAAATATAGACTCTTTAACCATTGCAAGAAGGTCCTCTCCGAGCAAATAAAAAAAAAAAATGAAGAATTCAGAGTTCTAACCATCCAGGCCTGAACTCTTCTCCTTCTTGAACTGTCCCAGGAGAAATATGTGAATATATATTTACATATTGATTACTTGATGAACGAAGGAATGCAAATAACAAAACCAATTTTGAAGCAACGTTTTAAAAAAACCATTTCTTTGTGATCTTTGATCGAAACGTTCGATTCCATTATTGGGAATTGCAACTTGTCATTGACCTAATCATATTTGAAAATTGAAAGGAAAAAACAAGTTGCATAACTTGTCATTGACCAAATCATATTTACACATTCCATTTAATTCAAGTAAATGATAAATGAATCATTGAGCAGGAATTACTCGGTGGGTACTCTCTTGCCCTTCACTCTCCTCATACTATGTGGGACTCTTCTCACGTTTAGACGTACATTCATGGTAGGAATATGTTCATTATCTTTAACTCCTTTAAAAATATGTTACTTAATTAATAATTTTTTATATTTTTTATTAAAAAACATAATAATAATAAATTAAAGTTTAAAATTAAATAAAATAATAATGTAAACATTTTTTAATTTTTTATTATTTCAATAAAATTATTAAATTATTGATGAAATTTATAATACAGATAGAAAAACTTTATTTAATAAAATTTTCATAACATTCTATAACCTACTAACTTAGAGTTGACTCTGTGATTGAAAGGAGTGTGTCATGTGAAAGCATGTTCACTAAAGGTACCTTCTTACTCTAATAAACCACTTGGATAAGTTATTTGTTGGTGAGTTAAATTTCCTAAAAATATGAGTAAACTAGAGATAATTAAATTAAAATTTTGTTTCTTGAATTTGATTTAATATAGTTGTCAAACACACCTGGATGGGGTGATGGGGCCAGCCACCTGACGCACAGAGGAGACGAGGGGAAGCCAGTAGTGCATGGAGCCATGTGCCCGACTCATGCCCACTGCTGCCGACGCCCCCATGCATTAAATTGGTATTACGTCGATGGGAGGGGCATTTAATCGAGCTCCCTCGACCGCCTTTTCACAGAGTGCAATGACGCGGGTTGTTTGTGTTCTCGCCCTGTAGCTCGAGTCTGGTTCTACTGGTTCTCTCATGGTTCTTTTACCACTCCGGACGCTCCTTGCCCTCAACCTTGGTTCCGCAGACCTCCCCCACCCACCTGGCCTTACCATGCCGCACCAGCGACTTCGGCCACGCGGAGGTTCTCCCCGGCACCCTCGGCGGCCTCGCGCTTCAACTTCACCCCCTGGTTCACCTCCACCTTCTTCTTCATCATTCCAACCACCTATGTCAACCACCCACACTTCCCCCATCATGCCCATTCTGACCTTCGACTGCCTAGCCATCATCAACACTAGCCCGAACCCTTCTTGGCGCCACCTTCTCGCCCCCTCTACCTCCAAGTACTCCTCTCCTTCTCCTGCACCGGGTTTGGCCTCAGCGAAATCAACCACTGGGATGCCTTCCCATGGTCGACCAGGCCACAAAAAGAAGTCGCCGTCCTCAAACCCGTCGCGCGAAAACCTCACCATCTTGCATGACTTGGTATTCGAACTCCATCAAGGAGTGGAGGACCTTCAGTTTCGAGTATAGCAGATGGATGGGCGGTTGTCAATCCTCCTCCAAATTCTTTCTACCTACCATGAATCCCCTCCCGCAGATTCAGACGAAGCACCTTCCACTGCAAGCGATCACGAGAGTTGTAGGCAGCAGGGCATCGCAGAGGACAATGAGGAGTCGGGTCATCAGGAGTTCAAGAAAGAATTCATGGCCATAGACAGGCAGGAGCAAACACCATCGAGCAATGTTGAGGTTGTTAAGGGAATGGTTCAACAGGAGGCCAAGGAGACGGTAGGCATCAGTCTATAGGTGTACACCCCGAAGGAAGGTGCCGAGATGGATTTTAATGAGGACGTGCACACCGAGGGAAATGACATGCAGTGGGAAACTAGCGGGACACTTGTCGTAGAGGAGTCGTGGCCAGGCCTTCTACCAGAGTATGTGCCATATTATACACCACTTGTCTGACCCCTATAGGGGGTTGTTTCTCTTTTTAGATTTTACTCTAGTAGCTAAGTTGTTTGTTTACTCTAAGACTGATAGGAACTCTGGTGCTAGAATTGCCTGGTTGGTTGAACTGGTTTCTCCTTCTAGAGCAGCTTAGTAATCAAAACCGATTGACTTTCAGTTTTGATACTCTTGGTTTGGTTCTTGGAAGGCCTCTATATATAAAATTACTTACTTACAAAAAAAAAAATATAGTTGTCAAACAAAGATTTCTTATGTTGTAATGTTGTTTGGAAGATTTAATAACTTGACTTATAACCTTCCCACATGTGAATATGGTTTACATCTTTCTTAATAGTGGTATTTAATAAAATCAAAAGATCAAAGAATTCTATGTTATTGTCTGTTCATTTTCAAAGAGAAGATAACTTTTTGTCATTATTTTCTCTTTACCCAATTACAAATGTTACAATTACAAATGTTAGAAAATAATAATACCTCTTTGCCATTATTTTTACTTACCCAACTATAAATATTAGAAAATAATAATATGATATGTTAGTGAGAAGGACTTCTTTAGCACCAGTAGACCTAATGACAAATCTTAGAAAATAATAATAATTCTTTTTCATTATTTCTTACTTACCCAACTACAAATTTTAGAAAATAATAATGTAATGTGTTAATGAAAAGGACTCCTTTAGCACCACAAGACCTATGTACTTCTTGACACCCTTCATTAAAAAATCCTTGAGTATTTTCTATATGAATAAATGGCTCCAAGCGACTTTTGACCTTTGTAACTTTTAAATGTCTTTTTTTCTTCTTCCATTGCTAATCTAATCATGTGTGCCACCTGCTCCTCTAAGGAAATTTATTCATCATGGAACAATAGTTTGTTCATAGCAATTCAAACTCCATAAGTAAACAAGCATGAAAGAACATTATAAGTTATTACAACTTTATTAGTAATCCAATCGAACATGTTATCCTTTGGAGTTTATTTCTTCTAATTCTCCTTAACCCTGAATATTTTATAACCTCCATGATCCAAAGAGTTTAGGAAACAGGACAAAAGAACATACAAATAATTCATTGATTATTCATTCATCTTACATAGAATAAATCTATTTGATCCCTCCTGCCTTCTCTTCTACCCATTATCCCATGTAATTTATTTCCTTAAAGTGATCCATACAAAAATTCTTGTCTTTAAAAGATATGTTAGTTTCCACACCTCCGCCACCATTTTCTAACTCCATTTAATTCTTATTTCATTTTTTCTTCATATCCAAACTTAACAATGTGTTCAAATCCTTTATTCTTGGACCATTTGAGAATATCCTCTGCTTAAGATAGTTGAATAAACTATTTCCATTTTCCCTATAGAATGATTATGAAATTCAACTATCTTCAAGACAAATAGTTCACCTTCTCCTAACAACTTCATCTTGTATGGTGTAGATTTAGACATCATTAATGTAAGATATAATATTTGATTTATATTTTATAATATATATTAAATACATTTTATGATGATGATATCACCATTTATTTAAATTTGTATTGATTTCTTGTATTTTAATAAATAAATAATTTCTTTTAATTTATTTTTAGAACATTAATTACATTTAAACACTAATTTGAAGACTAATTTAACTAGAATAGAATATCCATAGATTACAAAATGAAAAATAATTTAATCCAGAATAGAATGGAAGAAAAACCCGTAACTGATATTTATTTAGGGAAAACATACATCAAGTGGGTTGTTCCTCCCAACCTTAGAATACAGATTCCACATATGCCCACTTTGTCACCCCCAAGCTAAATCCGGATCCAATAATCTAACCAAGTGACTTGCTGCAATTCATAGGGTTACAAGCATTACATGAGTATTTTTATGTCATGTACGTTTTTCTAAGATTTCACATCTGCTTCAAAATGGCATCCCACTCTCTTTGTTCTCTTTTATTTTATAATATTTTCCTAGGTATTTGACACCTGTACGAGCCTCCTTCGCATTGACCACTTGTCAATATGATTTTTACAAATGTTCCTAAAATCCTGAGATTTTGTGTCACTTTAGTTGAGTTAAATCAACAAATATTCGACACTTGTCCCCCCTTTTGCTAGCACTTGGTAGTTCTCTTTTGGATCAACATATTCTCTCTTCCAATAGTCCCACTTAATGTGTGCTTCCTCTTTTATCAATGAATAAATAAATAAAATGACCAGTTTTTGAGTTAGATCACGATGATCCGTAATGTGCTAATAAAAAATAATAATAATAAGTTTTAAATTTTGAAATTTTGGGCTATCACAAAGTTTTACATCACCTCGAGAACAAAGAAAGTAATGATCTCACCCTAAGGAGGCCAAGAGAAAAACATAACAAATAGCATGATATGATTGATTAGAAAGGTGAGGGGAACCATCTGAATCCCTAGAAGGATCCATTGAGAATCCATAGGAAATATCACTTAAGGGAGGATATATCCCCAAAACCAAACATGCAAATACACCAGCCCTGGGCCCCTCATTGAAACCCCTCAAGATATTATAAAGAGAAATTGAGGAAGTAGACATCGGTGGGAGTGAGTATTTAGAATATAGTTTCTCGATATTGAAGAGAAGACCCACTTTTTTACCAAAGAGCATCAATCTTATTCCATTGAGAGGGAATGATATTTAAGTCATATTTGAGAAGATCATGCACAGAGTGTTCCACAACATTTATAGGGTCCTGATAAGCTAAAGGGATTTTATTCTCACCCAGTATAAAATCTTGTTGGGTCTCAACATGCAACACCTTTGAAGGAACCAAAATAGGAGCAATAACCCTTTCAACCTAAGTAGGAGACAAAAATTATACGTTAAATATAAATAAAAGAGAAGATGGTTTTGAGTGAGATGGAACCCTTACTCGTAGGCTATCACTACCCTTATTTTTTTTTGAGAAAACCCTATCACAATTTGTCATCACATGGCCTACACAATGATATCTCACACATCGAGAAGGACCTTTTAGATAGTCAAGAATCTATGTGAATGGCTTATTTACCCACACAATATTGACAAACATGAACATACCATGTCTAAAGTTTATTTAAACAATAATCTATGCAATCGACCTGTAACTAGCTTAAGTCCACATCAATGAAATTTCCCTAAACATTCCCAATATCTTGCAAGCCAACATCAAACCAAAACTCAAGAGGAAGTTTTGAGAACTTAATCCATGTAGTCATTCTAGACAAGGCTTCCTCATGGG
>JASDQU010101272.1:111504-140281 GCA_032191745.1 Picea mariana | reverse complement strand
TTGAGGAGTCACAATGACGAGGAAAGAGCTTTCCTAGACTCTAAGTGAGGGGGTACTTCTAGAGTAAATGCCGAAGGACGTTGGACCATGTGCTAGGATCGAGTTGGCACGTTGGGATTAGGGAAGGTCAGATAGGAGAGACATCAATACTGGTGCGTGCAGGACACCTTATCAAACATAGGCACAGAGCCTTGATTCTTTTTGACAGATACATTTCCCTCCCTTACCAACCAATATACGAGATTAATGACAGTCATATCACGTCTGTCCAGTTATAAATGTTCAGTCAAAAAACTAACTCATTTAGTTATCTTACCTTCCCTATTCTCTATCAGTGGAACGACCTTTAGCTTGGAGTTAGTTGCATAGGATTTGTGCGTGAGATTTGTTTGATTCAAAACCTTAAGTCAGATGACTACAAGTGTTATGACCACGACTGAGCCTTAAGGGAAATCTGTTTCATCGACTTGGACTTTGACAAACTAATACCGCTAACCATGACTTAATATGAGTTACACCAAGGTCATAACTCTCAATGTTTACATAGTATGTTGGATATTCTATTACGACAGGGAAATGATATAAACTTGCATGTGACATGAAGAATCCTTTGTTTTAAGAAGACCAGGATTTGAATCCTAATAAACATCGTATGCAGGTGAATATAGGTATAAGTATTATTAAGATTTATAAAAGAAAAATATGTGTGGAAAAGGTATTGTAAGCTTTGCCAACCCATCATATAAAGTATGATGTTTTGGTTTAACATGGCATTGTCCTCATATAACAGATATAACGTCAGTGTATAATCAGGGTAAACTTTAATATCCTGTTCTACCATTTTATTAACGAAAAGTTGGAGATTAATGTACCAAAGAAAAAAAATAAAAATAAATAAATAGATAAAAAATTATGTCAATTTAGAGGTACATTACATATGGTATCAGAGCAAAGTTTACAACATTGGGCCTTGAATAGGGCCACATTAATGCTTTGACATGTATATTTTACTTATGCGAAACTAATAAAAACTTCCTTGCTACAAACATAAAAATTTTCTATTTCGTGTTAATCATGGTAGCTCAGAATGATGCAGAAATCAGGATGGAAGGAAATCCAGAACAGGAACCTCATGGAGACCCAAGGTAGAATAGTGACAGAATCTATCCTATGGAAGTACTAGAAACAATGAGGAATCTTATCGTTGAGATGCAGACTTTCAAAGCAGACAATGAGAAATTGAAGAAGGCACAGCAGGAACAACAAGAGATAAATGAAGTCCTGCTGCGCAACATAGTGACCAAGAAAATCCCAAAGGACGATAACCATGACGAAGTGGTCAACAAAAGGGCCTCCAAGAACTCTAGGCCGAAAATAGAAAAAGGAGACAGTTCATCCGAAGGAACACCTTCAGCTGAAGACAAAACTAAAATAAACAGAAAAAGAAAACAAGTGGACCACCTTGAAGGAGAATTTAAAAAAATTAAAACAACCACCTTTGATAGAGAATCCAGGATAGGAGAAGAAATTGAGGCATGGTTGTTGGACATCAAAAAATACTTTCATATCTAGAACTATTCCAACAATATGAAGGTCAGAATGACCATCTACAATCTTAAAGGGAAAGCCAACATTTGGTGGCAAGACCTGAAATTGGCCAAGGGCCTGAAGGAGCGACAGTTGGAATGGTGTGACTTTAAGAAGTATTTCAAAAAACAATACCTTTCTGAAAGCTATTATGAAAGGAAAATGAAAGAATTCTATGAGCTACGACTTGGATATATGTCGATGGAGGACTTTATAAATAAATTTTTGGAGATGCTAAGGTTTGTACCATACATCCAGGAGGATAAGGTAAAAATCCAATGATTCTTAAGATGTTTACCCAAGTCCTACAGGGACAGTATTGAGTTTGACAACCCTGAATCCTTGAGTGAAGTATTCAGGAAAGAACGAATGTGCTATGACCAGTACAAACAACGAGTGGATCTTCCCAAAGCCTGGAAGGATAAGAAACAAGATTGAATGAACCAGTGGAGGAAGGGATACCAGCCAGCTCCATTTTAGAATGCAACAAAAAACTTTCCAAGAAAAGATTTTCACTCCAATCATCTGAATACGCAAGGCAGCAATAAACTGGTAAATTTGGGAACAAAAAGGTCTGGGGACAGCTCCCGTGAGCCACTAAAGTGCTGGGAATGTGGAGAACCTCATCTAAGGAGGAACTATCCATGTTTAAGTTCAACAAATAGAACTGTAGTTCATAATTTACAGGAAGCCTCGACAGTGGGAGACGTGACCAGAAGCCTGTATCAGATAAATGCAACCATAGATGGTCGGCAAGCTAACCACCAGTCCTCTGTGGTAGAGATCGAAGGTAAAATCAATAACTCTCGAATTTATGTCTTAATTGAACTTGGAGCTACGTTAAGTTATATTACTTCTGAGGTAGTAGAGTCAAACAAACTTAAGAAATTGAAGCATGAAAAGTCATGGCTGGTACAACTACCAACAGGAACTAAAAGGAGAGTAGTCGAGTTTATTTCTAATTTGGAGTTTAGCTTAGACAGTCAAAATATAAGAACAAATATGAACATCCTACCACGAGGAACTTACGATATGATTATCGGGATGGATTGGTTGGAACAACACAAAGCAGTGCTAGATTGTTATACAAAGTTACTCAAATATAAAGACGACTTCAGCACTACTAGAACAACCCAAGGTATACTAAAACTTGTATCAGTTAGGCAAGTTTCAACGATGCAACTCAAGAAATGTATGAGGAAAGGATGTCAAGTTTATGCCACCCAAGTAGAGAATCTGTTAGAAAAGGGAGGTAAGCCAAATTTAGAAGACTTTATTGTCCTACATGATTTTAGGGACATGTTTGTGGATGAGATACCTGAACTACCCCCTCGAAGGGAAATATAATTCTCCATATACCTACTACCCGGTTCAGCCCCTATCTCAAAAGCACCTTACCAGATGAGTGTACCAGAACTGACAGAATTAAAATTACAATTACATGAATTTTTGGACAAGGAGTATATTAGACCAAGTGTCTCACCATGGGGGGCACTAGTCCTCTTTGTGAAAAAGAAAGATGGTACTCTAATACTATGTATCGATTATAGACAACTAAACAAAATGACTATTAAGAACAAATATCCCTTACCAAGGATAAATGATTTGTTCGATCAAGTTGGTGGGACCAAAATCTTTTCAAAGTTGGATTTATGATTCGGTTATCATTAATTTAGGATAAAGGATGATGACATAAAGAAAACAACTTTTCAAACAAGATATGGACACTACAAGTTTGTAGTCATAGCTTTCGGACTCACTAACGCACCAACCACATTTATGTGCCTAATGAACAACATTTTCAGTCAGTACTTAGACAAGTTTCTAGTAGTATTTATCGACGATATTTTTGTCTATTCTAAAATGGAGGAGGAACATGATGAACACTTAAGAATAGTTCTGCAAACGTTGAGGAAACACAAACTATATGAAAAATTTGACAAGTGTGACTTTTATCAAAAGGAAATGCAATATTTAGGACATGTCATTTCCGTAGAAGGTATTGTCGTAGACCCGAAAAAGGTAAAATCCATTATGGAATGGCCAGTACCTAGGGATGTCGCAGATATCGGGTCCTTCATGGGAATCATCAGATATTATCATAGATTTATAGAAGGGTTTTCCAAGATAGTCTACCTTATCACGTCATTACAAAAGAAAGGGACCAAGTTTAACTGGTCACAAAAGTGTCAAGACATCTTTAACAAGCTGAAGGAATTATTGACATCGACGCCCATTTTGAAGGTAGAAGACCCAGATAAAGACTTCATAGTTAGTGTTGATGCAAGTAAAGAGGGACTAGGTGATATCATAACTCAGGAAGGACAAGTGATTTGTCATGAGTCCCTGAAATTAAAAGAACATGAGCATAATTATGTCACTCACGACTTAGAATTGGCAGTGGTAATACACACCTTAAAAATGTGGCGACACTACATAATGGGAAGAAAGTTTCTACTATTGACGGATAATAACGGTGTGAAATATTTGTTTAGCCAACCAGATCTAAATGCAAGGAAAGCAAGATGGCTAGCCTTCTTGAGAGAATTTGACTTCGAGGTCAGACATATCAAGGGTAAGGAAAATAAAGTAGCAGATGCTTTAAGAAGATCAGTCCATGGGTTATTTGAGATAAACATCAGCAGAGCAGAAAGTGATTTGGAACAAAGGATAAGGACGACAGGTATTAATGAAAGAAATTACACTAAGATGATGGCAGAATTACAAAACAGTACCGCAAACTCAGATAATCCAGATCTAAGTATTGACAAAAAGGGACTATTATGAAGTGCATAAGAAACCATAAGAAACAGAATTAAAATTAACAGTTTTGGATGAAGTGCATAAGAAACCATATTTTGGCCACCTAGGTTACCAGAAAACAATAACGACACTTAGAAAACTATTTTACTGGCCTAATATGAAAGGTGAAATACCATAGTACTTGGCTAGTTGCTAGGATTGTCAGCAGGTTAAGGCTGAACACCAACATCCAGCCGGCCTATTACAGCCATTACTAGTACCAAAATGGAAATGGGAGACCATATCGCTGGACTTTATAATAGGTTTTCCTAAAACTCAGAAACATAATGATTCTATCATGGTTGTAATCGATAAAATCAGTAAGTCTATACACTTTATTTCTGTAAAGTCTACTTTTAAAGCTATAAACATTGCTGAAATATTCATGAAAGACACTTTTAGACCGCATGGTATTCCTAAAATGGTGATTTCAGATAGAGATGTAAAATTCACATCCGCTTTTTGGAAGGAATTTTTTGCAGGGCTAAATACTAATTTGAATTTCAGTACAAGTTATCATCCACAAACGACTGGAAAAACCAAAAGGCCAAACCAAATAGTGGAGGATATGCTCCGCATGTACGTAAGAACAAAAACAAACAAATGGGAAGATTATTTACACTTGGTAGAATTTTCATATAACAATGGGTACCAAACATCGGCAAAGATAAGCCCTTTCGAAGTACTGTATGACAGAAAGTGTACGACTCCAATTAGTTGGGACAACTTGGCTGACAGACTCATGGTTGGACCAAAGATGCTCCAAGAAATGGAGAACATGGTAAGGAAGGTACAACAGAACTTGAAAGAAGCACATGACAGACATAAAAGCTATGCAAATCAACAAAGAAGACACTTGGAATTTCAAGTGGGAGACCATGTTTATTTGAAGGTCAAAGCACGAAATAGCTCATTGAAATTAGGGATTTGTGCCAAGATGGCACCTAGTTTTTGTGGGCCCTTCGAGATACTAGCTCGAATTAGATTCGTAGCATACCAACTTTCACTTCCCTCTAATCTAAGAATTCATAATGTATTTCATATTTCTGTGTTAAAAAAAATATATTCATGACCCTACTCATATGATTGATTGGAACTTGGTGCAGGTGGAACCCGAAGGTGAACTCCAGGTGGAACCCTTGTGTATTCTGGACCGAATAAAAATAGCACTTCAGAACATAGTCGTCGCTCAGGTAAAGGTGCAATGGAAGCACTTTAGTCCTAAGGAGGCCACTTGAGAGTTGCAGGGATATTTGTGGAAATCTCATCCAACCCTGTTCCAAGGAAGGGACAAACACTGAGGACAATGTTTTACTGAAGGGGGAAAGGATGTGATATCCCAAAAAATAAAATATTTTTGAAATTTAAATTTATTGGGAAATTATTCCAATTTTAGTAAATTCGAGTTTGGTAGATTTTTGCCATTTATGGCAATTTCGAATTTCGAATTTAATAAGTGTAATTAATAATTATGACCGTTGGGTAGGGATTTGATTTGACCCAAATAACTATTTGACTATGACACTTGTATGAAAACATAATATTTTATATTGATTGTAGCGGGACAAATGGCATAGCCATGTTAAAATCAGCTGAGCATGACTCCATGAGTGGGGAACATTTTTGAACCACCTATGGGATGATTATTACAAGTGGAAAATCAAGAATTTGGCCACTAGAAACCCTTAAAAATCAAGGATTTAGAAAGCTGTTGAAATCCCGAAGGGAGGGAAAAAGACCTAGGCAAATAGACTTGGATTGATAAATAGCATATGTGAGGAGGAAGGACGCTGCCAAGTATGCTTGGAGAAAGAGACTAATGATTTTTCCCTTGCTGTTATGAACACTACGGAATGAGTGTGAGGCAAGAGGAATGGGATGGAATCGAAGGACATTGTTGAGGAAGAGTTTCCAAGTTCACCCTCATGCGTTCATGGTCAGGCTAGGGGGTGAATTGGGTCAAGTGATTTTGATTGCCTTATTCTATAGCTGGGAGGAACGTGGTTGTTCCGTTTTACTTCCCACTACCTGGTTCAGATATGTCTCCTATCCCTCTCTGCATGAATTATCTTATATATGATGTGATGTATTTATTGAATTTGAATCAAATTATTTCCCATTTCTGTTGAATGATTCAGTCATAGTTGTAGTGCGACTATTAAATTTGGTATGGATTTAATACTCCCAGGTGAAATCTCTCTAAATGAATGATGTATAAATCTGATAGCCTACCTTACAAATCTAATGCTGAATGACATTTATGGTTGGGTCAAAGTCTCATTGAATACTAGAATTGTTCTTTTTTTATTTATTTATTGTTAGGACAAATTGGGTTGTTGTATTTTTGTAAGTCTTTATACCTTGTAAGTCATTATTTTTTTTGTAATAATTTATACACAGAGTTTGGTTTGAAGTTTAATTATATATCTATGGATCCGAAAGTAAACAGAATCAAGGGAAAACATATCTACACATATATTCTTATGTATTATTATAGGAACTAAATTGTATGCATTACAATGGCAAATAAACCTCTACAACAATGCGAATTAGAAAATGACATCATGTATTATCAAGCCTTGGTATAAGCATCTTGAATGTGAAAGTGCAAACTATTACTAACAAGATAGAATTACCCTACACAGTAAAAGCGACCAAAAGGATAGATACGAATATGTATATTTGTAAGTTTGTACGTATCGATACATATATATATATATAAATAAGTAAGCATCCACAGACCATATCTTAACACTTGACTCAGATAAACCTCTACCCAAAAATATTTTTCAATAGTAAAGAAAAAATAGGAATACTATAGACTCATCGAGGTAATACAGAATGTATGAGTAAAAGAAAGAAATTTGTTTTAAGAAAACAATCCTTCAAATCATAGATAATCCTTCCAAAATTGTTTATAACTGTAAGATTCAAATAATAAAGAGATTTAAAGGAAAACTGAAACGACGGCCTTAATGACCAAGTGTCAGTCTGGGATACTTCCGAACAATGAAACATTTTGACTAATACAATAGCCATTACAGTGTTCATTTAAACCGGAAAGTAATTCCCGTAGGAAAACCTTCGAACTATCATTACTCATGACTGTCGAACCTAAACTTAAGATTACAGATGGTTCCTTTATCGAATGCCCACATACCAAAATTTGTAATCCTGTTTGTTGGGTCTCCTGAGTAGTTAATAGAAAAAGGAACTCGAATAACTTTATATCGAAGATGAAGAGGAATCTCCGGAGACCTTTCATGTACACAGACCTGAAAGAGTTATCAGTTCTGAGAATCGGTAAATTATTTACAGGAAGCAACATAACAACAACAGAAGTGATAATTATTATTAATGGAATGTACCAGAGAATACTTAACTTTCACATTGGTGGTCGCGCCCTTTTCTTTCCTTGTCGCTTCCCTCTTGAGTGGTTATCCGGGACGTGGGAGAAGTGTGCAACAAGTCTCCAATGGGTCCTCACTTCAGCAAAGTCCACCATTAGTGATTATACCAGTACCTTGAACGAGAAGAAATTATAATAGAACAAAAGTACAGTTGCAGTAAGCAACAGATTTAAACATAGTAAATGACGACATTGATTTCCTTAACACCCAGACATGTATAAATCGAGTTGTCATGATGACAGGTTTCGAACCGAGATCTTACCCCAACGTTGGACTCCAAAACCCTCACCAAATTCAAGAGCATAGAAAGTAATGTGAACAACAGTCATTACAGGGTGTATCAGAATCAGACCCCTACGAGGTCGCCTGACAATAGTTAGCATCACCAATACAAGAAAATTGTTGGGGTAGACTTTTATTTGATAGAAGAAATACCCTTATAAATTTCTCATAGAACCCTATTTTTCAAAGACAGATATATAAGGAATTTTTTTTCAGAACTTTTTTAGTCATGGAGACATTCCCAAGTGCGTGCATGGCCTTAATTGTAGTCCCCCTTGATGATGGGTTCTTTTCTTCAAAGAGGTGTTTACTATGGTCCAGACAATGTGCCAATAGACTAGCAAAGGGAGGTTTTTTGATAAGTCAGACATGCTGTTCCACTCGTCCATACACTCACTAAGAGTATTTCCAATCCACTTGGTTCTCAAATTTAGCACCTACGTACAATGTAGCGATACCTCCTTTGAAAATTGGCAATGAATAAAAAGATGTGGAATGTCTTCGTCATGATGCTTACACAGAATACAATAACCTGGGCTGATCCACCCTTTCGCTTGAAGATTGTCCCATGTTAATAACCCGTTCTCCATTTCCAACTAGAAGAATAGAATGATCTTTTGTTGTACTCTCTGTTTCCATAAAAATGTTTTCCATTCTTGACTGACAGGAAAATTGAGAGTGGAAATGATTGCATTATAGCAATTTTTAACGAAGAAAACCCCTGAACAGTCCCCTCCAGACCATAGAATTGAGTCCTCTTGGTCACCCGGCAAGATTATTCCAACTTTATTCAACTCAACAGTGAAGGAATTCCACTCCGTCGTGCACGCTCTAGTCAGATTCAGTTCAAAACTGGTTTTCCAAACTATTGCCAGGGAAGTCGGGTCAACATTGTTTGAAACATGAGCTAAGGATTTGATATGTTTATCGCTCAAATCCTGTACAAGATCCGAGTTGAGCATCGATCGGTCTCCCATCCCTAGAATCGTGTCTCTGCCTAAGGCAATAAGGTGCCCTGCCCCTGGCTTCCAACAGAGCCATTGAAGAATAATCAGAAGCAATCTAAGAAATATTGAGCACAGTCTAGAGACAGCAATCCAATTATGTTGAGGTTGTCTGAGCCAACTTACAAGAGAGGTAGAATTTAAATACTTATCCATAACCACCTGATGCCAGATGCTCTGATATGTGAGAAGCCTCCATAAGGTTGTAGCATTGAGAGCCAAATTGAAATGATAGATATTTTGAAATCCCGAACACCCGTTTATTTTTGGTCTGCCGAGAAGATCCCATATGCAAAGATGATACTGACAAGAGTCTGATCGTCCATTCCATAAGTAATGAAAAATCATTTTACGGATCTTATTGAGAATAGAGAGAGGCAAAGACTCCAGAGACATCAAGAAAACCGGTTGGCCTTCTAGAATGGATTTAATGAGAATGTATCTACCCCCTAAAGAGAGACACTGGTTATACCAATCCGTGATTTTCTAAGAGAACTTTGAAACTAACCAGACCAAATATGTTGCTCGTCTTGGACCACTCTTTATAAAATACGCCAAAGACTTAAATCCCTTTGAAAGTTCACTGAAAGAAAAATTAAGGAGAGATTTGAACGAAGATAGTTCCAGTTCATTGAAGCCTTCAAAGATCATTGTTTGTTTTTATTGACTTACTGAGAGTCCTGAAGCATTGTAAAAAAACTCAATGATAGCTTTTATTTGTTTCCATTCAACAAGACTAGCCTTTGACATAATAAGCACGTCATCTACAAAGCGCAGGTGCAATTTTTTTTTCATTCTAGAAACATTAATACCTAAGATCAATCCTTGAGCTGTTGAATTCTTCAACTGTAAACTAAGACCCTCCATCATAAGAATGAAGAGAAGAGGGGAGAGTGGACAGCCTTGGCGGACCCCACTCTCGCTTCTGAAGAATTACGAAGGTTCTCCATATACCAAGACCGCGAAGGATGAGGAAGTTACACAAGACATAATCCAATTTGTTAATTGAATTCCCAAGCCCACTTTAAGAAGAATCAATCGGAGTTGACTCCAGTCAATACAGTCATAGGCTTTCCGTAAATCAACCTTCAACACTAGAGCTTTAATCTTCTTCTTTTTTATGCTGTGAATACTTTCTCTGGCAGCCCCAATAGCATCCTGGATACGTTTTCGTTTTAAAAATCCCAACTGTTCAGGAGAAATAAAACTGGAAAAAAATTGTTTTAATCGATTATCAATTACTTTGGAAATGATATTATAACAGAAGTTACAAAACGAAATAGGGCAAAAGTCGTCAAAAGTTTTTGGGCGATCTGATTTCGAAATCAAAGTCAGAAAAGTAGAATTTAGACCACCGGGTATAGAGCCCTGAAATCTAGACTCTTCAACCATTGCAAGAAGGTCCTCTCCGAGCAAATCAAAAAAGAAAATGAAGAACTCAGAGTTCTAGCCATCCAGGCCTGGACTCTTCTCCTTCTTGAACTGCCCCGGGAGAAATATGTGAATATATATTTACATATTGATTACTTGATGAACGAAGGAACGCAAAGCACGAAACCAATTTTGAAGCAACGTTTTAAAAAAACCATTTCTTTGTGATCTTTGATCGAAACGTTCGATTCCATTACTGGGAATTGCAACTTGTCATTGACCCAATCATATTTGAAAATTGAAAGGAAAAAACAAGTTGCATCATTGACCAAATCATATTTACACATTCCATTTAATTCAAGTAAATGATAAATGAATCATTGAGCAGGAATTACTCGGTGGGTACTCTCTTGCCCTTCACTCTCCTCATACTATGTGGGCCTCTTCTCACGTTTAGACGTACATTCATGGTAGGAATATGTTCAGTATCTTTAACTCCTTTAAAAACATATTACTTAATTAATAATTTATTATATTTTTTTATTAAAAAACATAATAATAATATTTTAAAGTTTAAAATTAAATAAAATAAATAATATTTTAAAGTTTAAAATTAAATAAAATAATAATGTAAACATATTTTAATTTTTTATTATTTCAATAAAATTATTGATGAAATTTATAATACAGATAGAAAAACTTTATTTAAGAAAATTTTCATAACATTCTATAACCTACTAACCTAGAGTTGACTCTGTGATTGAAAGGAGAGCGTCATGTGAAAGCATGTTCACTAAAGGTACCTTCTTACTATAATAAATCACTTGGATAAGTTATTTGTTGGTGAGTTAAATTTCCTAAAAATATGAGTAAAGTAGAGATAATTAAATTAAAATTTTGTTTCTTGAAATTGATTTAATATAGTTGTCAAACAAAGATTTCTTATGTTGTAATGTCGTTTGGACGATTTAATAACCTGACTTATAACCTTCCCACATGTGAATATGGTTTACATCTTTCTTAATAGTGGTATTTGATAAAATCAAAAGATCAAAGAATTCTATGTTATTGTTTGTTAATTTTCAAAGAGAAAATAACTTTTTGTCATTATTTTCTCTTTACCCAATTACAAATGTTACAATTACAAATGTTAGAAAATAATAATACCTCTTTATCATTATTTTTTACTTACCCAACTATAAATATTAGAAAATAATAATATGATGTGTTAGTGAAAAGGACTTCTTTAGCACCACAAGACCCAACGACAAATCTTAGAAAATAATAATAATTTTTTTTCATTATTTCTTACTTACCCAACTACAAATTTTAGAAAATAATAATGTAATGTGTTAATGAAAAGGACTCATTTAGCACCACAAGACCTATGTACTTCTTGACACCCTTCATTAAAAAATCCTTGAGTATTTTCTATATGAATACATGGCTCCAAGCGACTTTTGACCTTTGCGACTTTTAAATGCCTTTTTTTCTTTTTTCATTGCTAATATAATCATGTGTGCCACCTCCTCCTCTAAGGAAATGTATTCATCATGGAACAATAGTTTGTTCATAGTAATTCAAACTCCATAAGTAAACAAGCATGAAAGAACATTATAAGTTATTACAACTTTATTAGTAATCCAATCCAACATGTTATCCTTTGGAGTTTCTTTCTTCTAATTCTCCTTAACCCTGAATATTTTATAACCTCCATGATCCAAAGAGTTTAGGAAAAGGGACAAAAGAACAAACAAATAATTCATTGATTATTCATTCATCTTACATATAATAAATCTATTTGATCTCCAAAGAGTTTAGGAAAAGGGACAAAAGAACAAACAAATAATTCATTGATTATTCATTCATCTTACATAGAATAAATCTATTTGATCCTTCCTGCCTTCTCTTCTACCCATTGTCCCATGTAATTTATTTCCTTAAAGTGATCCATACAAAAATTCTTGTCTTTAAAAGATATGTTAGTTTCCACACCTCCGCCACCATTTTCTAACTCCATTTAATTCTTATTTCATTTTTTCTTCATACCCAAACTTAACAATGTGTTCAAATCCTTTATTCTTCGACCATTTGATAATATCTTCTGCTTAACATAGTTGAATAAACTATTTCCAACTTTCCTATAGAATGATTATGAAATTCAACTATCTTCAAGACAAATTCAAGACAAATAGTTCACCTTCTCTTGACAACTTCATCTTGTATGGTGTAGATTTAGACATCATTAATGTAAGATATAATATTATATATAATATTTGATTTATATTTTATAATATATATTAAATACATTTTATGATGATGATATCACCATTTATTTAAAGTTTTATTGATTTCTTGTATTTTAATAAATAAATAATTTATTTTATTTTATTTTTACAACATTAATTACATTTAAACACTAATTTGAAGACTAATTTAACTAGAATACAATATCCATAGATTACAAAATGAAAAATAATTTAATCCAGAATAGAATGGAAGAAAAACCCGTAACTGATATTCATTTAGGGAAAACATACATCAAGTGGGTTGTTCCTCCCAACCTTAGAATACAGATGTCACATATGCCCACTTTGTCACCCCCAACCTAAATCTGGATCCAATAATCTAACCAAGTGACTTGTTGCAGTTCATAGGGTTACAAGCATTACATGAGTATTTTTATGTCATGTAAGTTTTTCTAAGATTTCACATCTGCTTCAAAATGGTCTCCCACTCTCTTTGTTCTCTTTTATTTTATAATATTTTCCTAGGTATTTGACACCTGTACGAGCCTCCTTCACATTGACCACCTGTCAATATGATTTTTACAGATGTTCCTAAAATCCTGAGATTTTGTGTCACTTTAGTTAAGTTAAATCAATAAATATTCGTCACTTGTCCCCCCTTTTGCTGGCACTTGGTAGTTCTCTTTTGGATCAACATATTCTCTCTTCCAATAGTCCCACTTAATGTGTGCTTCCTCTTTTATCAATGAATAAATAAATAAAATGATAATTTTTTGAGTTAGATCACGATGATCCGTAATGTGCTAATAAAAAATAATAATAATAAATTTTAAACTTTGAAATTTCGAGGTATCACAAAGTTTTACATCACCTCGAGAAAAAAGAAAGTAATGATCTCACCCTAAGGAGGCCAAGAGAAAAACATAACAAATATCATGATATGAGTGATTAGAAAGGTGAGGGGAACCATCTGAATCCCTAGAAGGATCCATTGAGAATCCATAGGAAATATCACTAAAGGGAGGATATAGCCCCAAAACCAAACATGAAAATACACCAGCCCTGGGCCCCTCATTGAAACCCATAAAGATATGATAAAGATAAATTGAGGAAGAAGACATCGGTGGGAGTGAGTATTTAGAATATAGTTTCTCGATATTGAAGAGAAGACCCACTTTTTTACCAAAGAACATCAATCTTATTCCATTGAGAGGGAATGATATTTAAGTCATTTTTGAGAAGATCATGCACAGAGTGTTCCACAACATTTAGAGGGTCCTTATAAGCCAAAGGGATTCTATTCTCACCCAGTATAAAATCTTGTTGGGTCTCAACATGCAGCACCTTTGAAGGAACCAAAATAGGAGCAATAACCCTTTCAACCTAAGTAGGAGACAAAAATTATACGTTAAATATAACTAAAAGAGAAGATGGTTTTGAGTGAGATGGAACCCTTACTCGTAGGCTATCACTACCCTTAATTTTTTTTGAGAAAAACCGATCACAATTTGTTAGTACATGGCCTACACAATGATATCTCACACATCGAGAAGGACCTTTTAGATAATCAAGAATCTCTGTGAATGGCTTATTTACCCACACAATATTCACAAACATGAACATACCATGTCTAAAGTTTATTTAAACAATAATCTATGCAATCGACCTGTAACTAGCTTAAGTCCACATCAATGAAATTTCCCAAAACATTCCCAATATCTTGCAAGCCAACATCAAACCAAAACTCAAGAGGAAGTTTTGAGAACTTAATCCATGTATTCATTATAGACAAGGCTTCCTCATGGGCATCGAAAAGTCAATTTGAAGGTTTGGCACAAAAAATATTGTGATCCAACTACCATCTATCATAGATAATATTTCCTAAATCTTTTTTTAAACAAAAAACAATTTACCTATCCATGCTCGAGACAAGATATGGAAGGTTGAAACATACCTAATAACTGAAATCCAGATAGAATCCATCCGCAAGATTAAAAAGGACATGGACAATAGATTACCACAAAATTTACCAACTATAGCCTTCCCCTCCAAATTCGTTATCTGACTAAGATACAAATCCTCCTAGAAAACCAGTGCTACACCACCATCCCTTGATTTAACAAATTTCTTCCTCTTCTTCTTTGGTTTCTACTGACCTATTAAACTAGGCCACCTTGCAATTCCTCTAGCCCAACATTGTTACAAACAAAACCCTGAAAACCAATTTCTCCATGAAAAAGACACCGAGACTTCTCGACAATGAAAGGATTGATTGAAAAATAACCTTCAACATGGATCCCATGCCTGTAAGAAACCCTAAAGATTCACAAACTTCCAGGATCTACAAAACCCATACCCGAATGGTGATAGGGATCATGAGATGGATCTTCTAGCCAGACAAATATGTTTGGATCGAGGCACCTAATAGAGAGAGAAGTTTGGTGGTTCATCGAAGGACCCCTTGAGTTAACACAATCCAGGTGAATATATGTGGGAGGGTTTAGGATAGGGTCAGTGAAAATTATGTCCTCCATTAGTGATCCTTCAGATAATAGACAAGTTGAGGAGGATTTTCCATAGTGCACTATCGTGTATACTCCAAACACTACCTAGTCACCAATGTCACTCTGATATGCTAGAATTGAAGCTTGAGTACGGCCACCATCTAAAACCCTCTCAAGTTTGACTATATATACATATATAATTTTAATTTAGTTATTATAATATAGATTTCAACTCGATGGGATGTTTTAAAGTAAAGGAAACGAATAGAGATGAGATACATACTTGAAATTAATTTTAATGAAATATAATAAAACAAAATTTATGATTATGATAAGAAAGATTATATTATCATCCATTGAAATTATTTTTTGGTTTATCACATACTAACCAAAAAAAATTATATTATTATTATTATCATAAAATTTGAAAATCAAAATACACATACATGTTGGATATATATATATATATATATATATATATATATATATATATATATATATAATTACTGACATTCTTAGTCATCAAGCATTCACAATGAAGAAGAAATTGACACCTTTCCCTTCGATGGTTTTTGGATGGAGGAATTTAATCACCAACTAGAAATAGTGACTAATAACTCCATGGGAGTGCATGGGAATGGATCATGCAAATTTAACTCCATTGGTGTGAGTGGGAATGGATCATGTAAATCATCTAGACATTATTCTTTTCTAGAAAAAATATATACATGCATGTATATATTAGTAAGATAGGTTGAGTTGTTTATTTTTTTTATTTTTATGCAATGTATCAAGGTTGATTCCTAAGAATGAGGTTTATTTCTCATGTTATTTATTTTTTTGCATGTTTTATTCAAGTTATTTAGTGAGTTAAAATCTAAAATCAACATCAATAAATTCACTAGGTATTATCTTTCAAAATGAAAGAAAATGCTTGAAGATTTCCAATGAATTTTTCTGTAAGTAAGGCTTTAATGATTTACCCTTACTAAAATACATGATTGGTAAAAGAAATACTATAATCATTACTATTATAAAATTTGAATACAAAACATACAACATTGTAGTCGGTAAGAAGGAAAAGACACAAGAAACCCCTCTTCTCATAAATAGAAAGTAACAAGCATTGAGAAAACTCTTCATATACATACATCAATATAAACTTTAATAATTATATAAAATTGTTTCAACCAATATTTTTATATTTTTTCTACTACACACTTGCATCAATTCAATAAAAATTAAGTACCCTCTAACATTGAATTACATTCAACAATGAGTCTATACATTTTTTACAAGATCTTTTTTATTTATTTTAAATTTTAACTTAGAAAATGTATTGTAAAACAAGGGTTTAACTTTAAGTTAACAAAAATGTAATATTTAGTTTAAATAAGAAAAACTTAATTCCATTTTTTATTGTTGAATTTCTTTTACTTAACTATCTACCAAAATTATGGAATTGAAATAGAAAAAAATGCAACTATTTACTAAAATTATGGAATTGAAATAGAGAAAATTGCATTTTATGTGATTATTTTACTTGTGTGTTTGAATATTGCATAACTTACATTATGATGATGATGATGATAATGATGATTAACGTCCACTAAGACTAAATTAGTCTATCAGACCTTAAGAGGGTAAGCCATTACTTGTGATTCTTTAGAATTTTGTTTATGTGCTCAAAAAGCATTAAGAGAAGCTTTCCAATGTCACCATACTTTTATTGAGTTAAGAGGTTAGGAAGGTTGGAAGTGTGACAAATATTTTGAAAATGAGATCTAATATGGGTATAGGATGGACAATCTAAGATAAAGTGTTTTTCATCTTCAACCTTCTTATGTCACAAAGGTAACACACTCGTTCATCCCATGGAATTTTAGGAAATGAACAACACCCAATTTCACTATGGAGCTCGTGAGATTTTTTTCTTATCTTAGCAATGCTTATTTTTTTCTTTACACTTGGAAAAATAGATAGATAATTTTGATCTTCTAGATTAGGGTTGATTACATCTTTATAATAGCTTAATTTTCTTTTTTCCTCTAACTCTTTATCACACCACATTTTCTCCTTAAATTTTCATTTGACATTTTTTTTAATAGTATCTTTATGTTGCAAAATGGTGTCTTCCATGATTCCAAAATTGTTTATCCAAGACCGAACATATTTATGCCATCCTCACTTGAGTCGATGGTGGTTATGACTCGATTTTGAAGCAATTTTAGGAAGCCTCTTGTCTTCCATGTTGTTTAACTTTTTCTTATACATTAGATATCTAATCATATCCATCCTCTTAATGGGGGAGATGTTTGTTTCTAAGAGGAGGATGAGATAGGGCATATTTCCTTTAATTTTGAGGTTATAGGTTATAAAATTAGTTTGTATTTTCTCTATATTTCTCCAGTATTCACGAGAGATACTACATCCCTCGACTTCACATCCATAAAGAATAATAGGTGTAAGGAGAGTCTCAAAGAGTAATTTCTTCTTATTCCAACTCCAAATATCAGTTGATTTACAATTTTTTTCAAGCCCATAATAAGCTTTCCATCCCCCAATAATCATTTTCTCAATGCTATAATTCCAATTGAGCTTGTGGTGAATATCAATTGCAAGATGCTTGTATGAAGTCACTTCTTCCAATTTGTTGTTGTCATATACGAAGGTATCATAAGGGATCTTATTGGATTTAATAATCATGACCTTAGTCTTATCAGTATTAACAGTCATACCAATATTGGAGCAAAAATCCTTGAGGATTTTTAGTTGGTTTTAAAGTTCACGAGGATTTCTTTCCATAAGAATGATATCATCGGCATAAAGAAAAATATTGATGACTATACCAGTTAGAGTAGGGCTGACACAACTTTTTTTTTCCAAGCAATCTTCTAAGTTGTCAATGTATATGCCAAAAAGGGTAGGCGACAAGGGACAACCTTGTTTGACTCCGATATTGCAATTAATCTCTTTTGACCAGCCCTCAATTTTTTTAAACTTAGCAATAATGTTCTCATACATCCTTATTGCAGCATCCCTCAACTCGAGATGCACTTTTGTCTCTTCCAACCTATTCCAAATTTTTTCCTAGGAACCATGTCAAAATATTTTCTAAATTCAACAAAACAAAAAAAAAGTTTGGTTTTAGTATTACGAAACTCCTCTGTAATGATCCTAAAGGTAAAAATATGGTCCATAGTTGAATGATATATCCTAAACCCGACCTGGCCTTTAGCTCTTTTACCGTGACTTTCTGACCAAAGGATAATTTTCTTTTCTAAAATAATTCCATAAATCTTCGCTAAAATTAGCTAATCATAATGGTCCTATAATTAGAGCGAATGTTTCTATCCCCAATTTTAAAAGTAGGAACAATGAGGCTTTGCGTCCAAGGTTTAGGGAAGCCTTGGTTGACTGCTAAATTGAACAGCTTTTGTATGTGAGGGATAAGGATTGGCCCTTCGATTTTAAAAATCTCATCTTGATAGCCTTCAATGTCCTTAGCTTTCCTATTTGCAAGCCACTTAATCCTGAACTCTTTGTCCTCTAAAGAAAAAACTTCTTCTTTTGTAGGGACAATAGGAATGGTGTCCATTGCATTAGGGATCTCTTAAAGACTTTTAAGGTAGGAATTACGGTCCCTTAAGGGAATCCTATTATTTTCTTTAGTATTGCGGCTTAGAATTTGGCTCCATAGCTTCTTAGGATCCACCTTATATAGTTGTGAAATTTTTTCTTGTCTTTTATTGATATAGTGCCTTTTTTCCTTTTCATTATGGATTTTTACGTATTGATCTTATCGAGTTTTATGGACTCATTAGAAGCATCCCTAATGGATTTCCTAGAAATTTTACATTCTTTATCATACCAAGGGTTATTCATTCTATTATTCTTTTTATAGGACACCTCAAAAGAGAAATTGTTAATAGAAGTGGAAAGGGTAGCTGTAAAATTATGATAGAGTTCTTCAATGTTGTCCTTATAAATTAAGAGATTTAATTTACTATTTAAATCCTTAAGAAAATGTCAACTTTACTTTTGTCAAAGAGAAAATTACTTTGATTATCAGAATTCTCTTCAATGACGTTGTTATGCATGGACAACTTTACAGTTTTGGTTAAAGGTTTATGGTCATTTAAAAGGCCAAAATTTTCTATTTGGTTGGAAACGGGGATATCAGATATCACATAATCTACAACAGTACTACCTATCCCATGAATACAAGTCATCTGGTTGGATTTTGGCCACTTCATTACTCCATTGCAAATTATTAGGTATTCAGAGTTGCAGAGCTTGACCAAATAAGTACCAAACAAATTCTCAGTTAGGTCTTCAGAGCTTATTTTGTAGCTATTAGATAAAACAAGGTCATCATCCAGCCATAAAGAATTATGGTCGGAATCAGTACCTAAAAGAGTAGTTTGTTTAGTTGCAGTGCTAACATTAAAGTCTCATAGGAGAAGGATATTACCTTAAATTTTCAAACTATAAATATCTTGTTCTAAATTATTATAGGGACAATTATTATCTAGATTACTTTTCTTATAAAAATTAGAATTAATAGGTGCAAAATAAAAAACTTCTTTATACATCTTATTAGCATTGGTGTCAGAAATTTCTATCCAAATGTACTCATTGAGAGGGTCAATCTTATGAAGTTGAATGTGAGGAGAAATGTTCTTTCTAATATAACAAGCTATGCCTCCTATCCCTCTACGGTGGTATTTTTTGTTTCATGCCGACCACAAGAAAAATCCTTCTATGTTGGGGACCTTAAACTCCTCATGCTCCCAAGTTTCAACTAGACATATAATATCAATATCACTCGGGATCTAACTTATCATAGGACCTTTGCACCATGGAAAGCCACGACAGTTCCAAAAAAGGATCCTGTGTGTCCCAAATTCCTATTTATTATTATCCTTCTGGTTTCTATCCTTAACAATAGCTTTTCGATTTCTAATTATTGTCCATTTTCCTTCTTTCCTCGCTTCTTTTACCTTTTGAACTTCCTTCCTTAATTCAACTTGGTCTTTGGGAATGAAGTCTTCATTTATAAATATTCCAGACCCTTTTAAGCTCAGAGATTTACTAAGTATGCTATATTTATGGTCATTACAACTTACTTTGACACAGATCAACCTATCTTTGTGATCAATTATTTTTCCTAGCCTCTTTGCTTCTATGAGGTAAGTTGTATCAATTCGTGATTTATTATTTAATTCTTCTTTTACTATTGCTAGCGTATCCTCCTCTTTTTTTTCTTTTATACCAAAAATTGTGAGGTTCAAGGCTCTTTTGTTACACTCATGGTCCAATTGGATTAGCTTATTCATTTCCTCTTTGATGTGTTTGATATCCAATATTACTAAGGGTCAAATTGTTGGTTAGTTTTTCTTCTAGCTCTTTAATCCTATCTCTCAAGTTGTGATTTTCTTCAACTTCTCCTTCTTGGGTTGATTGTTTATGTTTTTACATTTCTTGAATCATATCCTTCATTTTCTACAATTCACTCTTGAACCCTAAGAATCTATCATTTATTTGCGTTTGTATGGTATCTTTATTTATTTTTATCAATCATTGCCTCTAGCTCTATTTGAAGTTTTATGTCTCTTTCTTCACTACTTTTTGCTAATGATTCTAACTCTATTTGGATTTTGCATCTCTCTTCTCTCAATTTTTTCCACTAATTCCAGATTTCACTAGATGACATTACATAATAATAAGAAAATTCTTCTCCAATGAATGTTTATGGAACAATTTTCAATCCTTACAATTAAATAAAGTCAAAAAAAATTAAAGAGTTAGTTCAATTAGTCAACATCAATGTTATTGAGCATTTATGTAGTTTCAAGTCAATAGTTGCGTAATACAAATTCCCCTACATTAAACCACCAACCTATATTAACAGGTTTTCTACATATATCATCCTGCATTCATCCACAACTATATAAGAAAACATACTTTAAGTTTACCCATAAAATTTAATAATGTGTATAACATAATTATATTACTTCTATGCTGTTTAATCATGCATTAACATATTTGCAAATTGATTACTTGAGGAAGACGGAACGCAAATAACGCAACGCAAATCACGAAATCTTGAAGCGAAGTTTTAATAAGACCGTTTCTTTGTCATCTTTGGGTCATCTTTGATCGAGACGTTCGATCCAGTTTCTCGACAAATCTTGAAGCAAAGTTTTAAAAAGACCGCTTCTATGTCGTCTATGACCGAGACGGTCCATTCCGTTTCCTGACGAATTAAATTATTACTTACATTTCTCTCGTTTTGCGCGTTATTCTTAAATTATGAGTTACATTTCTCCCGTTTTGCGAAGGTTTCTTAAATTATTAGTTACGTTTCTCCCGTTTCCCGACTAATTGAATTATTAGTTACATTTCTCCCGTTTCCCAACGAATGAAATTATTGGTTACATTACTCCCGTTTTGCCCATGATTCTTAAATGGTTATGAATAAGTTAATCTTCAATGAATGTCTTTTTATGGATTTGATAAAAATTAGGAGAAATTTCAGAGATTCAGAGTTTATTATAATAAAAATGTAAAGAGTTTTATTATAATATAAACGTAGTGTTATTCAATTTGATAGTTGAACTTCGAATCAGTCTTGTTTGTTCAAAAAATTATTATAGTTCCTGATAAATAAAAATTCTATTTTTTCTAGAATAGAATACAATACCGTTTCCCCAATTCAATAAAAATTCTATTTTTCTATGATACAGTACATTTCCGCAGAGAACGAGTTATTCCGACAAGGAAAGGTTCTGAGAATGCAGACGGCGGTGTATTAAACGTCCGTGAAAAGCAGTATTTTATTTTATATACATTAAATGACTATTTCCATTTGTTGTAACTTTGGAAGTAAGGGATCTTGGATGGATGGGTTAATCGTAAGATGGCAGCAAAACTATGTCATTAAACCATAAAAGTATTTTATGGTATGAGCATAATAATATGTGATTGGCTTAAATTTAATATGTTGCTAACATTTAAAAAAGGAAAAAATCTGTTTATTGCAAATTTAATAAGTTGCTACCATGTAAGAAAGGAAAAAATCTGCTTGTTGCGAATTGCAGCTTGTCATTGACCAAATCATATTTGAAAATTACAGTTAATTTAAATAAATAAATCATTGACAAGGAATTTCTCGGTGGGTACTCTCTTCGCCTGCACTCTCCTTAGACTAGGTGGGTATTTTTCCACATTTAGACCAACCTTCAATAGGTAATATGTTCATCATCTTTAACTCTTTCAAAATAACTATTTATTTATTATTATTTTTTCAAAAAAAGTTGTAATAATATTTTAAACTTTAAAATCAAATACATAACAATAATAATGTAAATCATATTTTTATAATTTGAATTATTATAAAAACATTATCAATAAAATTGATAATATAAATAGAAAATATCAATATAAGAAGATTTTTATGAGATTCAATAATATTAAATAAAAATAATCTCTTTTTATAATTTATAGAACTTAATATAAAGTTGATTAAAAGGAGTGTTTCCAATTTCACCCGTTAACTAAAATTACTTTCCTATAACAAAATATTTAAATTTTTTATTTAAGCTATTTAGTTGTGAGTTAAAGTCCCAAAAAAAAATGAGTAAAGTAGAGATCATCAAATTGAATTTTTACTTCCTGAATTTGATTTAATATAGGTGTCAAAGGAAGATTTCTTAAATGTTGTAATTTTGTTTAGTTGATTCAATCACCCACTTATAATTTCCTGACATGTTAAGATGTTTTGTCTAGTTTTCAATGGTGGTCTTCAATATAATCCAAAGAGAAAAGAATTATGTGTTATTGTTTCTTCCTTGCCACATTATGTGTCCCTTATCCAACTACAAATATTAAAAAATAATAATGTAATGTGTCAATGAAAAGAGTCATTTAGCATCAAAAGACCCACCTATTCCTTGACACCTTCCATAAAAAAACTTTGAGGATCTAAACCTAGGCCTCACTTAGGTTCTCTTGGTGAGTTACCGATTCCTCTAAATCTAGAAAAAAATCCTCAAGGATTTTCTTTATCAATACATGGCTCCAAGATGTCATTAACTTTTATGAACACATGTGAAGAATAATATATGTTATGTTTGAAGTTGACATTGCACTTCACTTTGAATAGTATGTCACATGACCACATTTGGAGAGAAATAATTTTATGAATTTGACATGAATATTTGTGACATAAGAGGTTGACATCAAATTAAAGAGTAAAAATCCAAGAAATTATGTTTGAGATTCATAAATTAAGAGGTTAACTTTAATAATATATCATATTGTGAAATTTAAAAGTTATAAGATGGTTAACTTAATGAAATGACACATATATGCATTTCAAGAGTAATAAATAAATGTGTTGTTTGGTATAGAAATTTCCGTAATAACAATAATCTATTTTTAAGGTCATGATCAAGGTCTACGAAGGTATATATACCTTACCCCCCTCTGGATTTGAACCTGTAACCTCTTAAGAGGAAACACATGTTCTTAACCATTAGGCCCACTCAAGCTGTATTAAGAGACATTACAACATATGGATAGTAATAATTGAAGAGACATTACAACGTATGGATAGTAATAATTGAGCAGAGAGGCATCTGTAAAATGTGACATTTTGAAATAACAATAATAATAATCATATAGGTGTCTTCAATGAAATGTAACATTGTAACATTTTGAAATAATAATATATAGTTGTTTTCAATGAAATGTAACATTAAGAAAGTGAATAGTAATTTTGATATTTCATATAATATAGAGAAAGTTTTAATATTGCACCAATAACACTAAAAATACATTGTAAACTAATGTTATAAATTTCAATTAAAGAAAAACTTGTTATAAAAATTTACTGAGATAATAAATTATAGAAGTGATATATCTTTATAGTTGTTCTTATTGCCTTAGTTATTTATTGATAATTTATGAAATTATATTTTAATAATAATAAAAAAATTACACCAACAAATCTTTTATTTTAAAGGAAATCATAAAATTTTGTAAATTATTTTTTATTATATTTTAAAAAAATCTAAAACATTTAAAATAATATTAAATTACAAAATTTTATAATAATGTTCTCGAATCTTATAATAAAAATTACACCAACAAATCTTTTATTTTAAAAGAAATCATAAAATTTTGTAAACTATTTTTTATTATATTTAAAAAAAATCTAAAACATTTAAAATAATATTAAATTACAAATTTTTATAATAATGTTCTCGAATCTTAAATTGTATGGAATTATATTTACTAAAGTTATAGTCAATATTCCTTTTTTAACAGGTATTTGATTTTTTTTAAAACTTGATATTTCTTTTTAATAAGTAAATTTATTTTTTAAAATTAAATCTTGTTTGCTTAAATTCAAAGTACATCTTTTATTATAATTTATTATTGAAAATTTAGTATATTTTAAAAATTTTAAATTAAAAAAAAAAATACTCATTAAATATGATATTAATTTCATTATTAAAATTATTATTTATTTAAAGATTTTTTTATTAATTTTATTTATTAAAATTTTTATTTATTATATTATTTTATAATAAAAATATTTTTATTTTATATCATCTCTTTATATCATTTTTATGGCTTATTGATTTATACTTCATAATTGTATTATATATCTTCGTCTTTTACCACATTAAATTTGACTATATTAATTAATTGATGAACTCTGTTATATTATATATTTTCATCTTAATTAATTGATGAACTCTGTTATATTATATATTTTCATCTTTATCACATTAATTAATTTAGAAACTAAAATGTGATGAATAAATAAATATAATTGTAATTATTGATTTATACTTCAAAATTGTATGTTGTATTATATATCTTTCTCCTTGACCACATTAAATTTGATCACATTAAATAATTCATAAACTTTATTATATGATATATCTTTTTTTACCATATTAATTAATTTACAAACTAAAATGTGATGAATACATAAATATAATTAAATTTGATCACATTAATTAATTAATAAACTCTATTATATGATATATCTTTTTTGACCATATTAATTAATTTACAAACTAAAATGTTGTGAATGTAATGAATACATAAATATAATTGTAGCTTTAATGAATGAAAAAACAAATACAATAAATGAAAACATGATTATGTAATTTAGATATAAATTAAAACAAAATTATATATAATTAAATAATATTTTAAAATCATAAAATATTAAAAAAAAAACATATTTAAATGAAAACACATAAAATTCATAAAATATTAAATTCAATCCTATTAAAATATTAAACAATACTATATTAAAAAAACATAAAAATGAACTGTATAGAGAAATGCGTGCTCCACTTGGATAGATATAGTAGTTATCGGGTGGGTGTTTTCTTCGTCTTCGAAGGAAGGCTCTTAGTTATTATTAGTGGGTACCAGGCAGCTTCAAACCACACAAACAATATTGCTAAAACTTTTATTTTATTCAAGGGCTTGAGCATTACAAAGGATTCCAATATAACCAAAATTGTAGTATTTGGAGATTTCATGATGGTGGTGGGAGCCATTATTCTTTTGAATTAATTTTTTTAATGATATAATATAGGTATTGTCTAAAAGTTTTAATTTAAATTTTTAGATTTTTTGACAGGAATTTGGAGATGTAAATTTGGACAAAATTATTATTTTTTATTATTTAAATTGTATTTCTGAATGTATAAATGGATTCATTCTGTTGAAAAACGCTGAGGCACTAGGATTATACAAATTTAGTAGTTCAAATCTGCAGATACAACCATTCCTCACCTGATTTTAGGCAAACTCAAATAAAAAAGGTCACCGAAAAACTTCCAAAAAGTAAAACGTTTAGACTACTCCTATAATATTTCAAAAAATGCGAGATTCAATAATTTTTAAATCCACCACATAAAAAGAAACCTGAACTCTCTTACTGGCCAAATAAGGAATTAGGATGTCTAAAGGAGAAATTTTAGTGAATGGGATAAGGGGAGTCCAATTAATCTCCTAATGCTCATCCCCTTAGCTTTCCATGCATTCATGTTCCCCTCCCTGCACACTTGGGGATTAAATTCATCTGTGTGAGATCTCATTCTAATGTGGCAAGCTGGTTTTTAGAAGGTGTAATGGATCCCGAGTTAGTCATTCCGCCATTGAGAAAGGTTTGTGAAAATGGTTTCCTAATTATAACCAAGGATTTATCTATGTGGAGCTTGGAGAATAACCATGAGCAGCTATTGCTTTCTGGTTTGAGCAGCTATTGCTTTCTGTTTTTTGCACAAACAGTGGAGTTAGCCGGTTTTGGTGAGTGATTTCAGCGCCCTCTTCCAAAAGTTTATAGACCTGCATATTTCCAGGCCTTTGTGACTTTTCGTCACCCGACCCTAGATTCCTGTAGGTATCACAGTCATATTCTCCTGAAATTTCTTCGTCGCGAATGTTCTTTGGTAATTTCTTGGGGCCGTGAAGTGAGGATTACAAAGCATTGGAAAATTCAATATTTAATCATGCAGTCACATATTGATTACTTGATGAACGAAGGAACGGAAATCACGAAAACCAATTTTGAAGCAACGTTTTCAAAAGCCCATTTCTTTGTGATCTTCGATCGAGATGTTCTATTCGGTTTCCCGACGAATTAAATTATTAGTTACATTTCTCCATTTTGCACATGATTCTTAAATTATTAGTTACATTTCTCCCGTTTCCCGACGAATTAAATTATCAGTTACATTTCTCCCGTTCTACGCATGATTCTTAAATGAATAAGTTAATCTTCAGTAAAATGAATAAGTTGTCCCAACAAAGAAAGATTCTGAGAATGCAGAGGGTGGTGTATTAAACGTCCGTGAAAAGCATTCTTTTATATAAGTGGGCGATCTATTTTATACACATTAAATGACTATATTTGTTGAAACTTTGGAAGTAAGGATCTTGGATGGATGGGTTAATAGTCAGTAGTCAAATGGCAGCAAAACTAGTATTTTATGGTTTAATATGTGATTGGTTTAAATTTAATATGTTGCTAACATTTAAGAAAGGAAAACACCTTCTTGTTAATTTAATAAGTTGCTAGAACTTAAGAAAGGAAAAAAACTGCTTATTGGGAATTGCAACTTTTCATCGACTCAATCATATTTGAAAATTGCAATTAAGAAAGGAAAAAACTTAGTAGGAATTGCAGCTTGTCATTGAGCCAAACATATTTGAAAAATCATTGACCCAATCATATTTAAAAAATTGCAATGAAAATACTTAGTAGGAATTGCACCTTGTCATTGACCCAAACATATTTGAAAATTGCAATTAAGAAAGGAAAAAATTTAGTTATTGCAAGTTACACAACTTGTCATTGACCTAATCATATTTGCACATTGCAATTAATTCAAATAAATAAATCATTAACCATGAAAGAATTACTCGGTGGGTACTCTCTTATCCTCCACTCTCCGCATACTTGGTTAATTATTAATTTGTTTATATTTTTTTATTACCTTCAACGTAGGAATATGTTCATTATCTTTAATTTTTCAAAAATATATTATTTAATTATTAATTTATCATATTTTTTTATTAAAAAATATTATAATAATGTTTTAAATTTTAATAGGATTTGAAGTTGGAAGGAGGAGATAATGGCAGTAGAGTTGGTTAGGGTTTGGATCGAGCAAAAAAGAAGATGACAACGCGCAGAACATGGGTGCAAGGATAAGAAGGGATCGAGGAGGAGCATAACTAACGCAACAATGGAGGGACACAAAAAGGAGACGACGAAACCTCAAGACATTGACACAGTGACCCAGGCAACAAAAGAAGGGAACAATAAAAAGTCATTTAAGGAAGCAATGTCAAGGGGACCTAGCTCGACTTCCAAAGACAAAGGAAAGGAGAAGGTGCATTCGGCTAAGAAAGCGAGCCAAACCCAAGAACATGACAAAAAAATGCAAAACAGATGTCTACCGAAAATGATGGAGAACCCGAGGTACAAGGCTACATCCACACTTGTCGGAGAGTACATCTAGCATATGAAGGAGCATGCACTTATTAGAAAGTTCATGGGACTCCGGCCGTCGGAGAAAGCGTTCATGCTTTGGGTTCAAACCCAAAGGAAATTCAAAGGCAACATGGATGTCAAATTGGGATCAAAAGGCTTCTTTATGGTAATTTTATCTTGCTCAGGAATTAGGGGTAGAATATTTGATGAAGGGACCTATTTCTTGAATTCAACTGGTTTACATATGAGATACTGGACAGAGAGGTTCTCCCCCGTGAAGGAGGACTTCACATCAACCCCGGTCTGGATCATATTATATTCTTTTCCAAAGGAATTTTGGCACCATGAAACTCTAACAGGAATAAGGGATACATTGGGCTCATATGTCAAAACATCAAAGATAACAAGGATAGGAAAATACACTTCATATACACGAATCTTTGTGTACATAAATGTATTCAAAGCCCTGCCAGAATCCATAGTGATATCATTTCAAGACCAAGATTGGATCCAACCTATAGACTACAAGAACATC
>JASDQU010101272.1:74808-85165 GCA_032191745.1 Picea mariana | reverse complement strand
TTTCTTCATGCCAAGCAACCATGTCTCAGCCTCTTCCTCCTTCTTATGCTCCCCATCAAATGTTGGAGGTTTAATTTTATTCATCTCTCCTTTCAATTCCTCCCTTCCATATTTTTGATGTTTTCTGGTAGGAGACGGGCTTGAACTACTGTGTGTCTTACTGTCAGAACGTCTTTGGGAGCGACTGTGATGTCGGCTACCGCTCCTGGATCTGCTTCTTTTCCCATGAGTTTTGTGACTCTCCGTCGTACCTGAGTCTCTTCCCTTGTCAAGTTTCTTCTCTATTCTTTCCAGACTCTGCAAGAATCTTAAGTTTAATTTCCCTTGCCGATCCTTGACTTTCATGACATTTCGGCTATCAGCTCGATGCTCCTTGGCCTCTCTTTGCAATCCTTCAAGGATTTTCATTATATGTCCTTCCTTATCCATCTCCTTTCCATTCCCATTAGAGTTTGATCCTTCGACTCCTAGGTTAACATCCTTTCCTTCCCACTCGTCTTCCATTTCAGGGGTAATTTGCACTCTTCCCCACTCCATGCTCGGCATTGATTAACTGGAGTTTTGGCCTCTGTTGTATTTTGAACATGCACTGTGCAATCCAATTCAAAAATTGTCATGCCATTAAACTTCATGAATAATCCACAACGTTTATAACTATTACAAGCAAAAACGAAAGACATTTCAACTTCACAAGTTTTCGGAGCTCTTCCTAGCTCTGTGTTTGTCGGGTTTCTTGAAATTCTCATATTTCCCTATCGGAAATTTTTCCTCCCTCAGGAAACTCTTCTCAGTTTCCCTTCCTCCTATCGGAGTTTCCTCTATCGGGGTTTCAGGGTTTGTGGCGTCGAGCTATACAGGTACTTGTAACTCCTGATCCTCCAATCCCTGATATGCTTAGCCCTACCAGGCAAGCCTTGGCCAATGTGACCACAATTCTCTGGAACCGTAGTCCTATCTCCTGTCGGGGCTATGGGGTTTGCAAGGTCGTAAAACACTCAACCCCAAGACTCGCGATCTTCTGACTCCCGACGCGCTCCTTTTCGTGTTAGCCCCTGCTGCGAGCTCTACATAATATGACCGTTGACTCGTGACCCCGGCCTTTTCGCTTATCGGGGTTCGGGGTTTCGCAAATCTGAATGTGCCAAAACGCTTGACAGCGAAATCCCTGATTTCCCGATTTTCGATGGACTCCTTTCGTGCTAGCCCTCCGAGATATAGCCTCACCATACGACCACTGCCCTTGATCGTGATAAATCCTCTTATCAGGGTTTCAGAATTTGTGATGTCGCAATGCAAATGCATTCGCAACCTCCGATCCTCTGATTTTTGACTCTCTCCAGGACTCTGACATGTGTCCTCCTTGAGATCCTAAGGCTATGATTTCTTCGGTGTTTCGAGACTCACAAGTTCTTGATTCTCTTGACTTCTAAAATCTCGAAGCCTCTCTGGGACTTCTCCTCTAGCCATGAGGACTTAAGTCCTACGCAACTTCTGTCAACTCGGACAGTTGACGGGTAATCCCACAGGGATCTTACGACTCACGATCCTCCCGAGTTTAAACCCCTGTGCAGTATCCAAAGGCTTTAAACCTTGTGCACGTTCTCCAGATCTGATGGTTACAAGGGTTCGCCTTCCCTTCCGAATAGATCCAACGGTTCTAACACCATTGGTGTAGAGACCTGTCTCCTGTGGTCATAGACCATACCAGCTGCAGTTTCACAGCACCACTTAAACATCCTGAGCTTAAAACTCGTCAAGTATCTGCTTGACGCTTCGATGCAAACCAGGGTCCGAAATTGGTCCTCCAAACACAATTTATCCTCTCACCCTCGGTCCGAAGACCACTCAACTGGCCCATCTAGGCTCAGTGTCGAAACCTTAGCTCTGATACCAATTTGTAGTGTACCCTTTCACTACCGAGGTTTCCAAACTTCTTAGTTACCATTCTATACATGAATGATTACATAATTTGTACAGACATTATAAGGATATGCATTTAAACAATTAAACACATCTAATTCTCAGAGTAAAAGATATATAAGTTACTGCTACAATTAAACAAGCCATAGCATTCAACAGTAACTCATTTACACAGTGGAAAACATGATTCATAAACAGCACAATCATGCCAAATGTGATAAAACATAAGTCAAATAATTATCTTTAAACAGCTGTAGAATTCACCAACCAAGTGCAGGCCTTCCATGAACCTTCTAGCCTTAGACCACACTATTCATTAGCTCAACAGTGGGTCACCCCTAAGCTGGGACCGAGCTCCACCCCAAGACAAGGAATCTAGACTCAGGCTGAGGTTACAGGGAAGATAACACATACACATCACCGGGAAGAAATCCCTCCCACGAATCTCCCATGCTCACTGCCCACAGACCCTCATTCCCCACATGCCTGTCCCACCCCAGTAGAGTGCACCTTCTCTGTCACCTAGACAGTCCTTCGACTTCCGGTCTCCCTTACCTTGGGTTACAGGAATAGACCAGACCGGAATTCTCCAAGCTCTATGGCAGCTACAGGGTTCCTTCCAAGAGTTCTCTTCTCCCTCTGCGCACTCCCTCACCTGGAGGAGTCACTCATAGGCCAATAAGCCTCATGCAGTCCAGTACTGTGTGGTCACAATAATCCACGGGAACACAGACACAGGCTTCTCCAAATCTGTTCAGCAGTCACAGGATGATCTCTCGGTGTTGATTTTGGAACAGGCTCCACGCACAGGCTAGCTCAGCATTTCCCCATACAACACAAGGATGCTTTCACTCGAGTTCAACACAGGGATTCTGGTTCAGGAATGCGCTCTCGGGTTGCCTAGAACAGACACAGACTCACAGCTTGGGACATGGGTGTACACGGTTTCTTCAGACAAACACAGGCTTGACGGTTTTAGAGATGAATCCAAGTAATCTGGCAGATGGCGTACCGGTTCTACGCTCCGAGGTTCCCGGTCAGAATGGAGAGAAGATCCCCCTCATGTCTTTCGCTCAGGGCAGACGGATCGAATGGCTGAGAACCCCTCTCACGACTTACTACCTCTGTTTTATTTGCATGCACCAGGGTTGGCACTTGTCACCCTGGGAACTGCATGCGTTCCATCCGTACGCCATCCTCCCACCACTTGGGAAATCACGGGTCCTTCCAAAAGGACTTAGGATAAAATAATGTGCACATGGATTTTTAGGAAATAATATTAAAATATTATTCCAGGCCTAAGTCCCCTAGGCTTATCCCCTAGGCTCATCACTCAACCCCTTCCCCACCTTCCAACCCCTCGTTCCTTGCCCACTCTGTGGACACTCAGTCCCCCATCACTCATTCCTCGTGGTCGGTTTGCACTGGCGGTGTTTGTATTTTATTAATTGATCTTCATACATACAAGTACATCAACAGGCTCCTAGCCTTCAACACTTAGGCTCCCTGGCCTAACAAAACACATAAGCCTATATCTTATACAAGACTTGGCTCACCAGCCTATAGAACACATTTACAATTCTTTGCATATAACATGATCTGTAACGGGACTCGGCCTTGGGGACACTACAATCCCCCTCCCCTTATTTTTGCACTGTCCTCAGTGCAACTTACACTGCCTCTACGTGTCCTTCAAAATTTTCAAAAAGATGCGGGTACTCTACCCGCATAACATCTGTATGCTCCCATGTCACATCCTTAGGACCGTACCAGGTCCATTGGACCTTTACAAGCCCTATAGCTCGATTTCGGAGCTGCTTGTTTTTCCTGTCCAATATGCGCACAGGATGCACTTGCAGGACACCTTCTGGATCCACCTGAATCACAGTCCAATCGATAACATGATTAGCATCAGGTACATATTTATTAAGCAGTGAAACATGAAACACATTATGTACAGTCATAGATGTAGGTAATGCAAGCATGTATGGAACTGGCCCAATCCTTTCCAGGATCTCAAATGGCCCACAGAATCTTGCTGCCAACTTGGCGCAACTTCCCAATTTTAGGGAACTCCTGTTATCTTTCACTTTCAGGAAAACATGGTCACCCACTTTGAATTCTTTATGGGTTCTATTACTATTAGCGTAACTCTTCTGCTTGTCCTGAGCAGCTTTCAAATTCTGTTTGATTTTGATCATTTGATCTTCCATCTCTTTGAGTAGTTCCGATCCAACTACTGCTCTGTCAGCTGGATTATCCCAGCTTACTGGAGTGTTGCACTTTCTTCCATAAAGTGCTTCGAATGGGCTCATCTTCAGAGATGCATGGTACCCATTATTGTAAGCGAATTCTACCAAATGCAAGTAGTCTTCCCACCTTGATGGTTTATCCATCACATACATTCTCAGCATGTCTTCTATTACTCTGTTTACTCTCTCTACTTTTCCATCCGACTCGGGATGATATGATGTACTGAAGTTCAGATTTGTTCTGAATCCCTTGAACAGTCCTCTCCAGAAATTCGAAGTGAATTTCGGGTCCCTATCAGACACAATTGTCTTAGGAATTCCATGCAAGCGTGCCACTTCTTTTAAAAAGATATCAGCAACATCTACTGCTCTGTGGGTGGTTTTCATTGGAATAAAATGGGCATCTTTAGTAAGCTTGTCCACCACCACCATGATTGAATCATGCTACTTGCTTGTTCTGGGAAATCCTATGATAAAATCCATGGTTACCACATCCCATTTCCACTCAGGAATAGGTAAAGGCTGCAACAACCCTGCTGGGTGTCTGTGCTCAGCCTTGACCTTCTGGCATTCCATACATCTGGCGATTTATTCAGCAATTTCCTTCTTCATACCTGGCCAAAAATAATGGCTTTTGACTGCTGCCACAGTCTTTTGATATCCAGGATGACCAGCATAAGTCACATTATGCATTTCTTTTAGAATTGCCAGCTTCAATTCTTTGTCATTAGGTACATAAACTCTATTTTTATACAGAAGTAAACTATTAGTTTCCAAGGTATAACTTTCCTTGGTTTATGGTTTCTCATGCTGCTGTAGCTTTGCTACAAGTCTTTTGTACTGCAAATCAGCAATTCCAGCCTCAAGAATTCTGTCTTTCAACTCAGTTTTGTACATGATGATGGCTGTAGCATGTAATTCATGCACTTTTCTGCTGAGTGCATCAGGCACTTTATTGTCTTTCCCTTTGATATGCCTGATATCAAAGTCATATTCGTACAGAAATTCCATCCATCTAATATGCCTGACATTTAAAGTTGGATGATCAAATAAATACTTCAGACCATGGTGGTCTGTTCTTAATTCGAATTTTTTAACCATGAGGTAATGTCTCCATTTCCTCAATGCATGGACAACTGTTTCCAGCTCTAAATCATGAGTGGCATAATTCTTTTGATGCTCTTTCAACTTTCGGGATTCATAACAAATTACAGATCCCTCTTGGCTGAGAACTCCTCCCAGCCCTTCCTTACACGCATCTGTGCACACTACGTAATCCTTACTTGGATCAAAAATCTTTAGGATTTGAGCACTAGTGAGCAGTTGCTTCAATTGCTGGAAGCTGCTCTCACATACATCAGTCCACTGGAACTTATTTTCCTTCTTTTGCAAGGAAGTGATAGCATGAGCTATCCTTGAACATCCGGCTATGAACCTCCTATAATAACCTGCCAGACCCATAAAGGATCTAACTTATGTCACATTTCTTGGCGCTGACTACTCTTGAATGGCCTATACCTTCTCAGGATCCACAGCGATCTCCTCTTCAGAAATAATGTGTCCCAGATAATGGATCTGCTTTTGGTAAAATGAGAACTTGCTCAATTTTGCATACATATGGTGTTCTCTCAACACCTGCAACACCATTCTAAGATATTTTTCATGTTCTTCCTTTGTCTTGGACCACACCAAGATATCATCCAGGAATACTATGATAAACTTGTCCAGATAATTTCTGAACACTCCATTCATTAAGCACATGAAGACAGCAGGCGTGTTGGATAGTCCAAACGGCACCACAGTGAACTCATAATGACCGTACCTTGTTCTGAAGGAAGTCTTGTTGATGTCTTCATATTTTATCCTCACTTGATGATATCCAGATCGAAGATACTTTCGCATCCTTTAACTGATCAAAAAGATCATCAATCCTTGGTAGAGGATATTTGTTTTTGACCGTGACTTTATTCAATGGCCAAAAGTCAATGCACAGCCTCACTGTTCCATCTTTCTTCTTTACAAATAAGACTGGGGCTCCCCACGATGACACACTGGGGCGAATGTAACCTTTCTTTAGTAGCTCCTCGAGCTGCAGTTGCAACTCTTTCAGCTCTGGTGTGATCACTCTATAAAGAGCTTTCGAAACTGGAGCTGATCCAGGCATCAGATTTATAGAAAAATCGATGTCCCTCTTAGGAGGTAGTCCAGGCACCTCTTGAAACACGTCCTCAAACTCTTTGAGTACCCTATGGTCTTCCATATTCGAGACGTCATCTTGGAATGCTTCTTCCACCCGGGCTACAAATAATTGACAGCCTTTCCGGTAACATTTCTTCAGCTGCATAGCTGAAATTCCCCTCACAGCCATGGCTCTGGGAATTCCTTGGACTGTTACCCGATTTCCCTCTTCGTTCAGACATGTAAACCTCTTGTTTCGACAATCTAGAAGGGCATGGTGTTGTTCCAACAAGTCCATCCCAATTAAGCAATCATATGAGCCTAAAGGCAGAATGTTCAATTCATCCTTAGTGCTCATTCCTTTCATGTCCACTGAACATGACTTAACCAATCTAGTGACCTTCCTCTTGGTCCCTGTGGATAACTGTACTAACCAAGACTTCTCATGTTTGCTTCTCGTTAGATGCAAACTTTCCACCACTCCAGGATCTACATAACTATGGATAGCCCTTGAATCAATTAAAATAACAAGTGGTCAGTTGTTGATCATACCTTCCACTTCAATCATGTGTGATTGATATTCTGCTTGCTTGTTGTCCAGGGCTGCATAGATCCTTGACATTCTGCTGCCCATATCCTCCACTGTTTCAGCTTGCTGAACAGTATGGACAGTTCTTGCTTTGTCTTTCCTATGGGGGCAGTCTCTGTATCGATGATTCCCTTTACAACCCCAACACTCCATGGGTGGAGGCCTTGGCATCTGCTCACTCCCTTCAACTTTCCTGGGCTCTTTTAAAAGATGACTATCCCCAAGGACTGTTTCTGAAAAAGGAAGGCTTACTTCGCTTCTGCCTCTGTTCCTTCTTAAACCTCTTCTGGTCATCCCAAGCCTTCCGAAAGGTAGGCTTCTCCCTTTTCTGTTCATATAGGCATTTATCCCCTTCTTATGGTTTCTTCCATGGTCTTAGGATCATCGTATTGAATCTTGTCACCAATGGAAGGTGGCAGTCCACTCAAATACCTCTGAATTTTGACTGCCTCGTCTTTGATGAATGGAACATACTTCAGCAGTTCCAGAAAACTTCGTTCATACTCATCAATGGTCATACTGCCCAACTTGAGTTTGAAGAACTCCTTCATCTTTCTGTCATAGTATCTTTTAGTCAGGTATTTCTTCTCGAAATACCTCTTAAACTCCTTCCACGTGACCTCTTTCTCTCTGATGTGTTGTACTTGCACAAACTGATCCCACTACATGGATGCTTTTCCTTTCAGCTGGTACATTGCAATTCTTCCTTCTGCATGGGCGGAATAATTCTGCAGCTGGAAGTATTTCTTCATGCCAAGCAACCATGTCTCAGCATTTTCCTCCTTCTTATGCTCCCCATCAAATGTTGGAGGTTTAATTTTATTCATCTCTCCTTTCAATTCCTCCCTTCCAGATTTTTGATGTTTTCTGGTAGGAGACGGGCTTGAACTATTGTGTGTCTTACTGTCAGAACGTCTTTGGGAGCGACTGTGATGTCGGCTACTACTCGTCGATCTGCTTCTCCTCCCATGAGTTCTGTGACTCTCTGTCGTACCTGAGTCTCTTCCCTTCTCAAGTTTCTTCTCTATTCTTTCCAGACTCTGCAAGAATCTTAAGTTTAATTTCCCTTGCCGATCCTTGACTTTCATGAGCTTTCGGCTATCATCTTGACACTCCTTGGCCTCTCTTTGCAATCCTTCAAGGATTTTCATTATATGTCCTTCCTTATCCATCTCCTTTCCATTCTCATTAGAGTTCGATCCTTCGAATCCTAGGTTAACATCCTTTCCTTCCCTCTCGTCTTCCATTTCAGGAGTAATTTGCACTCTTCCCCACTCCATGCTCGACGTTGATTAACTGGAGTTTTGGCCTCTGTTGTATTCTGAACACGCATTGTGCAATCCAATTCAAAAATTGTCAGGCCATTAAACTTCATGAATAATCCACAACGTTTATAACTATTACGAGAAAAAACGAAATACATTTCAAATTCACAAGTTTTCGGAGCTCTGTCTGGCTCTGTGTTTGTCGGGTTTCTTGAATTTTCTCAACAGTGAAACAATGATGAACAACTCATACAATCAGTAAAACTCCTAGAAGCCAAATTTGAACTTTTTTGTAAGAATAAGTTTGGTGTTTGTTTCATTGAGAAATATCAACATGAGAAAGACCATCAGGAGAAGCCATAATAGACAATGCCCCAACAGAAAAAGGTTTTCCTCCTGGGGTCCCATGATATGCCCATTATTATTCAGGGTGAGGACCATGCCGTTCATCTTGTCATAAGGCGAGCGAGTCCGTCTATGCCTCAGGGGTGGCTGAGCACCATCCCTTGGTGAAGGCTCTCCCCTCAGCAATAATCAAAGTAGTAGATAACGATGACTTTTTTCTATATCAAAGTTTATCTCTTTTGTTCTGTAAAAGTCAGTATGGGCGGTTTACTCTCTCAAGACTAAGAGCCATAATGCATGGGCTATTATGGAAGCATGAAAAGATGTGCCCATATTTTTGGGGAAATCTTGGAATATAATATTTTTTTGGAGGAAATTCAAGGCGCCTATAGGCAAAAGATGGAAGGACCTTCAATATGTAATATTATGTACTTGATTTATAAAATTATGCAGTAAATTTTTTTCTTAAAAAAAATATTTCAAAGTTTAAAATTAAATATATAATAATAGTTTAAATCTTCTTTTTACATTTTGAATCATCTCAAGAAAATTATTAATGGAATTGAAAATATAAATAAAAAATATTTATGTAAGAAAACTTTAATAACATTCGATTACCTACTAACCGTAGCTTAATATAAAGTTGACTATGTGATTCAAGGGAGTGCTTCCTGTGAAAACATATTTAGTAAAGGTACCTTCCTACACTAATAAAGCAGTTTTGGATAAGTTATTTGGTCGTGAGTTAAATTTCTTAAAAATCCGAGGAGATCATTAAATCGAAATTTGACTTCTTGAATTTGATTTAATATAAGTGTCAAAGAATAATTTCTTATGTTGTAATGTTGCTTAGCTGATTCGATCACGGACTTATAACATCCCCATGTGAATATGTTTTACATCTTACTCTATGTTATTGTTTTTTATCTTTTACAAAGAGAAAAAAATAAATTTATCATTATTTTTTCTTTACCCAACTAAATTATTTTCTCTTTACCCAATTACAAAAGTCATTACCCAATTACAAATGTCAGAAATAATAATATTTCTTTGTTATTATTTGTTTTTTATCCAATTATAAAAGTTAGAAAATAATAATACCTCTTTGTCATTATTTATTACTTACCAAACTATAAATATTAGAAAATAATAATATAATGTGTGAGTGAAAAGGTCTCCTTTATCACTACAAGACCCAACTACAAATCTTAAAAAATAATAATATTTTTTTTCCATTATTTGTTACTTACCCAACTACAAATTTTAAAAAATAATAATGTAATGTGTAAGGACTTCTTTAGCACCACAAGACCCATGTACTTCTTAACATCGTCCATTAAAAGCACTTTGACGGTTTTCTTTATCAATATATGGATTTAAGAGCCCTTTGACATTTGTTATTTTTAAAAGTTTTTTTTTTTCATTTCTATTTTAACCATGTGTGCCATCTTCTCTTCTAAGGAAATGTATTCATCATGGAACAATAACTTGTTTATAAAAATCCAAATTTCATAAATAAACAATCATGAAAAAACCCTATAAATTATTACAATTTAATAATAATCCAATCCAACATGTTATCTTTTGGAGTTTTTTTATTTCAAGTCTCCTTAGCCCCAAATATTTTATAACCTCCCTACAAAAATTTTAGGAAAAGAAAAAAAAACAAATAATTTATTGATTCTTCATTCATTCTATATAAAATAAATCTATTTGGCCCATCCCACTTTATATTCTACCCATTATACCATATAATTTATTTTTTAAAATGATCTACACCAAAAATCATTTTTATAAAAGATAAGTTA
>JASDQU010101271.1:269091-284739 GCA_032191745.1 Picea mariana | reverse complement strand
ATTAAAAATTAATTAATTAAAAAAAACTAACCTACACTCGACAGAATTCCGTGAAACTTTCTAAGATGTCATACATGGTCATTTACATCATTCCTAAACAATAGTTACCATAGGATAATCCCATTAGAACGCCCTTCACCACTTTGGAGGAATTATTGCAAGTGTGAGGGAAAAACTCAAGGGAAATCAATAAGGCTGAAAAGCCCAATTGATAACATGAGGATAAAAAAACCTCGGTGAAAGGAACTCTCCCAATGAACCCATCCCAAGGTAACTGACCTAACTATGACCAATGCAAACCTATTACATTATTAACCCACGCAGGGGTGCGGAAATTCCATTTACAAAAAGAAGTGTTGGGGCCAAAAATGCCTTGTAGAACCAAATAATCTTAGACAAATGAGCATCTGATTATGCATCTCTTCATGGCACATGGAGTTGACCCCCTATTTGGATAGGTGGTCAACACACCTTAACCTTGACAGAGAATCATTCCGGAAGCAAACCCTAGACTGGATAGCCAAACAAAGGTGGCGCACCTTTCTTCAAGGATAGTGCACCAAGCAAGAGCAACAAGAGTTGATCAAAGATTCCAAACCATAACCAAGAGAGAGTCCAAGCCAAAACCAAAATCTACTAGTTGCAGCAACTGCAACAACAAATCTCCTCCAAACTTGTGCACAAACTGGCCAATTGCAGTGTGCACAAGTGTTGCTTCTGCAGTTCTGAGAATCCTGGCTAGAATGAAGACTGGCCTCCTGTATTTATACTATTTTTGGCTGACTTCCTGGGCCAACTTCTCATTCTGGGTACTAATTCTTTTGTATATAACATTTCCTTTATCCGACTTCTTCTCTTGGAGGCTAATAACCTAATACAAGTCATTCTCTTGAGCCAACTTGTCTTCTAAGGTTATTAACCAATTAATTAGGGTTTCTTCTTACTTCCCAAAATATTCTATTCTCGTCAGGTTTACACGTGAGGTAAATACCTCCCGCAGCTACCATAATATCAACACTCCCTCCTAGTTAGGGAGGTATTGAAGGTAATGGTCTTGAGCACAAACATACCATTCACCCAGTAGCATCAACATAGTCGTATAGACTATCTCATGATTAGATCGTGAGCACCATCATCACTATCAGTGTCATCAGCTACATCATCTCTCGAAACCATACTCCATCTGAGTAATCAGACATGATGTTGGATAATTCACTCACTCCACAAAGTGACACAATAACCATTCTTCTAATCCGAACATATATCCTAGAAGAATAAATGTCCTGGACCATTTTCCATCTGGAGAATCTTTGTCCATTGATCATCCATCTAGTTGATAATCATTTCCAACACTACTAATAGTCTTCAAGGAAATCAGAACAATGTCATTCAATAGAACACAACTGTGTCTATCCATAGTAGTACACAACTACAATCCAATGGTACACAGTTACTTGATCAGTGACATATAGTCACAATCAGTGGAACACATCCACCACAGTAGTATACATCTACTATCCGAAGACATACATTCTCCATAACAATCATATCATATGATATCAACCTACACAGAAAACATTGTTATGATATAAACTGAATCATCTGGGCCATTCTTCCACTCACATCTATGAGATCTGGAAGAGCATCTGCCCTCAGAAGGTAAAACATCAATGATGAGCTATCTGGACTATTCTTCTCAAGCAAGGAAGAATAATTGTCCTGATTTCTGAGCCTGGACCATTCACCTATTTGGGCCATTCCTCCGGCACTAAACAAAGTGCAACCTAGAGAGAATGAATCTTCCCTAGGGAATGCATGTCCCTGATTTTTGAACCTGTACCATTCACCTATCTGGGCCATTCCTCCGACACTAAACAAAGTGCAACCTGGAGAGAATGAATCTACCCTTGGGAATGGTTGTCCAGACCATTTTCTAAGGAAATGATTGTCCTGCACCAACCTCCAAAATGGACCATCCTTTGAAACTGCTCACAATTGTGAGCTTCGAAAGAATGACTATCCAGTGAGGTGGACCAGTCTTCTTGACCACTACTGAGAGTGACCGTCAAGAAGAGACATTGTCCTAGACCATTCCCCCACACTAGCCACAAGGGGAATCACTATATATGGTACATCGGCAATCCATCGAACCATTTTCATTAGGAAAATAACCATTCTATCTGGACCATTTTCCGAACTGGAAAATGCATGTCCGTCATAAATCTCAAACCACTTTCCGAACTGGAAAGGAACTACTTATCCTAGACCATTTTTCGAACTGAAAAATGATTGTCCATAAATCAATAACCCATTAGTGCTCCCTCCCAACCTGGGAGTCATCTCTTCCTTTTCCAATAAGGAAGTCATCTCCATGAGCTCCAGCGTGAGTACGCAAATTCTTTCATCTTGGATAGAGGCTTTACCAAAATGTCTGCTTATCTGCTCATCTGTGTAGATATATATTGGAGAACCACTTTCTCTTTTCTAGACTTCATCGCAGAGAATGTAATGCTTGATCTCAATGTACTTCGGTCTTTCTGGAACACTAGTTTTCTGAAGGCTTCATATAACTCTAATCATTATAGTATATCATAGTTGGATTCATTTTTTGTTTCCTTCTGGCTCATAACATCATGGCAAGGGTCAAACTGGAACATATCCAAGTGGTACTTCTTCTGCCATCATGAGAGTTTGTCATGGATTAGAAATCCATCATCCTGAGCTTCTGAGTAACCATTCTAATACAATATCTTTGTTATATAATTTTTTTCACCACGCTTTTGTTGTGCATTGGAGGTTCTTTACCAAGTTGTCTGAATCCATACAATATCTTCTTCCATCTGCATACAAGAGTCTCTTTCTGGTATACCTCAAAACCTTGAGGTTTCTATACACTTCTTTGTTTGATAACTCTGTTGAGGAGAACAGTCCTTACATTTGTCTGATGTAAACACCAACCCATGGATATAGCAGGAGATATAATGTCTCAGGTAGAGGCATGTCTGGAAATGATATCATCATAGTCCTCTCCCTCCATCTGGGAGAACCTTTAGTTCTGGATATCGCAATGCTTTCATTCATGAGTATTCCATAAACTGTTCTTCATCACAAATTTCATTTCCTCTGCTTGATTGCTTTTAGTGAGTTCACATCAGGCTGGTAGTCTTGTGATTCTTGATACAATGACTGGTTGTTCTGGCTTTTCTTTCTTTCTTGGAATCTTCATGTTCTTCCTCATGTTTCTCTTTAACTCTTGGGTCCATGGAGTTTTATATAGATTCCATGCCCTGAAGATTCCAACTTCTTTCTTTCATCTTAGGATCATGGATGTGGATGGACAACCAGGGATATTTTAAGGCTTCTTTTCAAAGAAAACTTCTTCTAAAATCACACTTGAACACGTGCTTCTTTTTATGGTTGCTACCATGGATAGATACTTTATCATCTTCAATGGATCATATTATTTAGGATTAGCTCTCTCCTAATCCTTTCGTCATGCACGAGTGCATGCTCATCTTTTGGAATTATTTAATCAACTCCCTCCAACTAAGAGAGCCCACACTTTCGTCTGCATCCTTATTGCCTTCTGTAAAGTGTCATAAGTCCTTTTCCAATTTCCTCTTCATTGTTGACTTCTTTCTGTTTTTACTCCTTCTAGGTTTCTTCAAGTTTGATTATGATTTCGGCTTATCTTACAGTTGTTACTTATGTAATAACTTCCACATGAATTGTTACCGGGGGTTGTTGAGGTACTTCATCCTTTCATGTGTATTGACTGACTTGTAGTCATTGTGATAGCAGTCCTTATTTTGTTGTTCTTCCATAGGTGTAGTTTCTCTTTGAACATATTATAAATATGCAAGATATATACAGAAACTATGTAAACATGGTATGTACAAGAACTATGAAGAATATTGTTACCTTGTCTTGGAAGAAGAAGTATGTTTTATCATGCTTGGTCTTCCTTGAGGGTTTCCTTTCTTCGGCAACTGATGCTTCGTGTGTCTCCTTCCTTTTCTTTAGCTCAGGACAATGATTCTTGTAGTGACCATACTTTCGACAGTTGAAGCATTGTATTTCTGACATATCTTTCCCTTGATTTGGCTTCTTCCTTGAACCAAACTTCCTTTTGTTCTTGAAATTATTGAATCTTGTTGTGAAGGCTTGATCATCGTATTTATTTTGAGGTTTCTCTTTTGCACTAATCCTTGATTCTTCTTGTGCACAGCAAGTCCAAAGTTCTTCAAATGTAGGATACCCCTTCCTTGTGTTCATGCTTGTGGCAAATGCATCCCATGTCTTGGGAAGATCGTTGAGTACTATATTTACCAGTTCCTTCTCTGAAATGATTTCTTCAATAGCTTGTAGTTGATCTCTTAACTAAGAGATTCTCACATGGTATGATGTTATGTTGTCATCATCATTCATCTTCATGTTACAGAGCTCATTCTCCAGACTCGTTACTTGTCCAATGTTTCTGACTGAGAAGAGGTTTGTTGGGACATCGTACATCTTCTTAGAGGAGTCAATATGGGAGATGTAGGGTATCAAGTGGTATTTTATAGACTCCACTATGATACTCATGGCATTGATGTCATTGTCTTTAAACTTCTCCATAACTGCAACGTTCTACAGTTCCTTCTCTTTTCCTTCTTTAAACTCTGGTTCCACAATCTTTCCTTTCACAATATCCAACATGTTATTCTTGGAAAGGATGAGATCAATACTTGTCTTCCATGCTCTAAAGTTAGAAGCCCCTTCTAACTTGTTTTCTGACTTCATAGAGTAATTCATGGCTGCTTTGACTTGGTCAACCCTAGATTTGACCAAAAACTCAAACTTGATGTCTTAGCTTGCTGAGAGTACTAGGAGATGCGCTAGGCTAGGGCACACTAGTCTATCCAAAAATTAGGTCAATCCCTTCACTTAAGGTGCTTCAACAAGAGGGTTAGGGTTTCGTTGTTGCAACAAAAATTGGCTACAACTGCAACTGCAACTGAGCAAATCCTCCCAATCTATCTTCCAGCGGTTAGACTGTCCGAAGATAGTGTGGGCCCATAACCTATTAGAATATAATGGATGTGCTTGTTTAACCATAGACAATATAGCAATATTGTCACCCAACCATAGGCCGAAACCACCCCCGAGCACCTTAACCTTGACAGAGAATCATTCTGAAAGCAAACCCTAGACTGGATAGCCAAACAAAGGTGGCGCACCTTTATCCAAGGATAGTGCACCAAGCAAGAGCAACAAGAGCTGATCAGAGAGTCCAAACCATAACTAAGAGAGAGTCCAAGCCAAAACCAAAATCTACTAGTTGTAGCAGCTGCAATAGCAGCTCTCCTCCAAACTTGCACACAAACTGGCCAACTGCAGTGCACACAAGTGTTGCTTCTATAGTTATGAGAATCCTGACCAGAATGAAGACTGGCCTCCTATATTTATACTATTTTTGGCAGATTGCCTAGGCTGACTTCTCATTCTGGGTACTAATTCTTTAGTATATAACATTTCCTTTAGCCAACTTCTTCTCTTGGAGGCTAATAACCTAATACAAGTCATTATCTTGAGCCGACTTGTCTTCTAGGGTTATTAACCAATTAATTAGGGTTTCTTCTTGCTTCCCAAAATATTCTATTCTCGTCAGGTTTACACGTGGAGGTGAATACCTCCCACAACTACCACAATATCAACAAATGGTTCATGACGGACTGCAAATCCTCCCATGTTGAACATTTTTCTGTGTAATTAGTTGTTACAATATTGCAAAGGAGTTTCAGGTTCAAAATTCCCAACACAGACCCAGGAGCTTCAACATGCATGAGCACGCAGGAACAATGGAAGGATATTTGTTGGTATTTTTGGAAAGGTGGTGGTGATTTGAATTTCGTGGGAAAAATCAACCTAACAACCATGTTGATTGAATATTTATGGAAATGGTTGGTTAATTTATTTAGGGATGATGGGATACCCCCCAACTTGAATTGACGGTATTGTTCTTCTGTTGGTGAACAATCATTATTTTACGTTATCATGTCAAACACATGTCACAGTGACTAGTCATACATGTAGGTTTTAAACCATGAACACGTACATGCAGGCACTAACCGACGGTCGCTAACAAGCAAAATCTGAGGTGGCGATTACGTTCAACTTATCAGTACCTTCCATTAACAGATACTTATTACTGACGGCCACAGATGAAAATGGTGGAGTAACTCTGCCAGCTCGATATGATGGAATCAATGGGGCCATGACCCATAGTCTTCTTCGTGCATGTTTCAGCACGGTGTTTCAACACCAGCATATCTACATTCATTCTTATTCATTCTTCATAGTCTTCTTCGTGCATGCARCGTGTTTCAGCCAKGTGTTTCAACACRGTTTTTCAGCACCAACATATCTGCATATATGTACATCTCAGTGGTTTACAGGTATGTCTATGTAATTACCCAAATTAGGACTAAGGAARCATCATCCTAGGTTACAAGTTAACTATGAATTAARTTTGAACATAACACAATGTTGAATGAATAATGAATTGTACCTGCTCTAGAATTGATGTTCTCATAGGAAATGTAAACAATAGGGATGAATTAATACAAGAGAATGAGATAAAAATGGCATGGAAATGATAAGGGAAAAGGGGCAATTTTAGCACCCAACAATGTCTCACTGAGTCACTTGAGTATATTAACATAGTCTTCTTCGTGCGTGTTTCAGCATGGTGTTTCAATATGGTATTTCAGCACCAGCATATCTACATTCAGTGAACATTCTTATTAATTATGCATAGTCTTCTTCATGCATGTAGTGTGTTTCAACACCATCTTATATGCATTCATTTAACATTCTTATTAATTATGCATAGTCTTCTTCATTCGTGCAGCGTGTTTCAGCACCAGCATATATGCATTCATTCTTATTAATTCTACATAGTTTTCTTCGTGCATGTAGCGTGTTTCATCCTGAGCCAAGTGTTTTGGCACCAACATATTTGCATATATGTACATCTCTGTGGTTTACAGGTATGACTATGTAAATACCCAAATTAGGACTAAGGAAACATCATCCTAGTTTACAAGTAAATTATGAATTAAGCTTTAACATAACACAATGTTGAATGAATAATGAATTGTACCTTCTCCAGGATTGATGTTCTCATAAGAAGTGTAAACAATAGGGATGAATTAATACAAGAGAATGAGAAGAAAATGTTATGGAAATGATAACGAAAAAGGGGCAATTTTAGCACCCAACAATGTCTCACTCGAGTATATTAACATAGTTTTTTTCGTGCATGTTTCAGCACCATCATATCTGCATTCATTGAACATTCTTATTAATTATGCATAGTGTTCTTCATGCGTGCAGCATGTTTCAGGATGGTGTTTCAGTACCATATTTTCTTGGAATACTCCCAAGATCGCACATTGATTCAAATTTATTTAAATTAATATACTTTTAAAATATTCGCCAAGAGTCTTAAAAGGTTTTATAATTATGTGAAAATTTGCCACAATTTCACAAGATTTTATAATTCCGTGAAAGATTCACCCAAATTTTACAAGATTATATAATTTGGTGAAAGATTCACCAAAAAAATATATATGCATATTATGCTATTGATAAAATAGCCTTCACACTCTCCCATGTGTCATGGGGATTCGCCCATTTATTATACATATAAATTTAGGGGGGGTTCTTAAAATTTTCCATGCACACAACCACAACAAACTATCCTCCTTAGTCAATTGGGTCTAGCTTGTGTGGTTGTGGGATGGAGTGTTATCCTCCCCACCCAGGTTCTATTCCCATAAAATGACATGTTGAGCTCATAATGAGTATATTGTTGTAAAGGCTTCGAGCCTTGTTGTTGACTATTGAAGAATATGGGTTTTACCCTGGGTACCATCCTCAAAAGGAGGGGAAGTACCCAAGGGTTTTCCCCAGGAGTTGTTATCTGGAAAAAAAAAAACTATCCTCCTTATGGACTAAAATAATTGGTGTAATAAAGACACATTGACTTGCTCTAATGACTAGTCCCACCTCAAAAAATTCATGGGTATGGTGTCCAATCTCCTTTTTATGCTAATACAAATACTTTAGAGTTAAATTTTGGGAGGAGTGGCCCCAAGTATTAACACAATAACATGGTCATGATCCTAAGATAAGGAAGTCCCATAATAATTTCTTGAAACAAACCTACTATGTTGATTTAAAATAATTTAAAATAGACTAAAAATCCATGTGGATTGCAATACACCTATTGACAAACATTCATTGCAATTTTTTTGTTAAAAAAACTCATGACGTCGGTTTTTCGACATTAGCTCAATATTTTGTTTATATGAACACGTCAAATACACATCAAAGGTTTACTCACAATGTTGAATACACATCGAAGGTTTAAAAACCACATTAGTTATATGTCAATTAACTAACGTCTATACGAGCATTATGGAGTTTCCATATAACAATTACCATGTCAAGTACATGTTCATTAAACGTCTATCACACATCAATTTTTCTATGCAAATTCAACATTATAAAATTTGTTTCATGTCGAAGAGAAGCCAATTTTTTAATGCAAATTTGACATTGTAAAACCTATTTCATGTTAAAGAGACGTCAATTTTTCAATGTGTAGGACTTCTCATAATTGGAAAAAAAATGGATATTGATGCTAAAGTAATATTGTAACACCTAGGTCCCTATGGGGTAGAGCAATTGGTGAGGGAGTGCATTGTTAAGGCACTATGTAAGTGAAGTTATCAGTTCGAAACCTCTGGGGACACCTCAAATCCAGTCATGTTAAGGGTTGGTGTGGTCCAGGCTGGGTGCAATCTCCGAGTGATTTTGATGGCTTAGATGCCCCTAGGTCATGGCATCTCAGCCACATGTCAATCCCACAAGTCAGAGATATTTAGCTAACAAAAACAAATGTTGTAACACCTATCTTATATCGATTTCAACTAGTTTAACCAATGCATACTAACACTCAATTGAAAAAAAGGGCTTGCTATTATTGCTAAGTCAATGTGTTTTTGATGTTAGGAGTGTCGAATGTTCAACGCTAAATAAACAACATGTAGTTGATGTTAAATTAGGTCATTTGTGACATGAAATCGACATTTGTAACAATGATTTCAGATCAAAAAATGACCTCAAATGTAGTAGTGAAAGGAAACATATTTTAAAATCACATATTCTTATCACTTTAACAATTTCAATAAAATACAAACTAACAATGATGAAATTTACTAGAATGTAATGTAATACATTAAAAAATTATAATTATATGAGTAAATTTATGCAAATATTTAATTTAAGTAATAGATACATATGCATCTAAATAAAGCATTGTATTGCTAATTCCTTTAGTGTATAATTGTTTTTTAAAGCTAAAGATACAAGGCATTCTATTATATTCACAAAAATTACAGTCAGGTTGGGGGACCTGCCAAAACTGGAAACCAAGTCAACAGCCTGGCATAATGTCAATTTTTTTTAATCAAAAGAAGTAAATAGAGCTAAGTTCAGAGTTCAAAACCTGCCATCTACGACTTAACCAAAAGCCACTATACTAGCCAAGATTTATTCACAAATCCTACCCTAGCTTCATGGATATATTTAGCTTGTCGATAAGTAAAGAAACATTTAGAATCCAAAGAACCACAAACCCCTTATCCCAACGCATCTTCCACTGACTCTGCCTTTCTCGACTTGGCGTTGCACTCGCTTCCAGGTTCCTCCAAGATATTTTTCTCTTCTCCACATCAATTGGGCAACTAGTAGAGCTAGGCAAGCTAGGAGAGCCATGTTTTTCCATCTATTGACTAGGTTCCTAAGAAGCTGATGACACCCTAAACCTGATGCCAAACTAAGATTTGCAGAACAACTCAAACTTTCCCTCTAGAATGAGAGTTGCATGGAGGAAGTTAGCTTGCTCGCTCCTTGTTTTGTGCAGCGCTTAGCCCACCATGACCTTAACGATCCAAGAGGTTTCTACAATTTTGAAATACTTAGTGTCCCTTGTCTTGGAGTAGAAAGGATTTTCTACCTAGTACTCCACCTCCTCTAATACTTGTCTATCTAACAATTCTCTTCTCTACTCTCGGACCTGCCCATCAAATTATTCTCATGCCCTCTTCTCCTCCTCCAAGCATAACTCCACAAATCAATTCCCTACATCCTAAGATTCTCTTGCTTCCTAATTATCAGCACATGACCTTGGGAGGTGGATGCTTCCCTATCATTACATCCTCTCCATTGAAATTTTCCTTTTCTACTTCCCAATCGAGCCATCGGAAACACGAACTAAACATAGAACCACCCCCCCCCCAACCAATATCAACAACCATGATTGTTGCTTTCGCTACACCAAGAAGAATTGAATATGAACCAAGAGCCTTCCTCTTCATTTGCTAGGATTTGCAAGCTTCCTCTTAGTTTGTTGGTGTGCTCTTCATATCCTCCATCCCATAATACCGCCTATACCCAATATCCATCATGAAAACATAGCACGTACCTTCTTCCCACTTGGGGCAATAACACCTGATACAACTCCCTTCACCTTCCAAATGCTTCGACACATTCAAGCATGAGAGTTGTGTACTAGCCCCCTGCCTTGCACCTCGACTTGATGTTGAGTGCTCATTATACATGATATTCTCTCATCATTGGACATCACCTCCTTCATGCTAACCTAACAACCAAGTATGTTCCATCTGCACCTGCCTTCCATCACATGTCATGTTCATGGTTTTTATCGTGTCGAGCAACAACCACTCCACGTGGGCCTAAACCGTCCCACCAACATCCACCCCATCCGTGAAATTAGTGTAGAATTGTTATTTCCATATGATTATAATTGTTATTGTTTTGACACTTACCAAAAGAATAATAGAAGAGGGATCACTAACAGAAAAAAGTAAGAACCAATTTCCTATTCTATGTTAACAATATTCCATGTTTCATATGTGCTTAATACTTATTTTTTGTTTGCTATTTGTATATGTTGGGAGAGAAAATGGAGCATTGTCTATATAGTTTAATTATCTTTTTAGATAAAATTTTGAAAATAATACATATTTCATTTTGTCCATCAACACTCTCAATTTGGCATATTTTTAGCATGCTATTATAAGTCAAGGGAAATCTCTTTATGCTCTCTCTAGTTACTGAAATCATACAGGTAAATACTTTAGGGAGAAGCACCACCAATAACAATATATGTTGTCGTTTAAGGGCCAAATCCATATCAAGATGCAAACACAAAGGCTCTATCGGGATATGAACTATGATAACTCTACACTGCATGGTCTATGAACAATGATAACTTTACATTGTTGGGCTATGAAATATGATAACTCTGGAGGTCTAGGTCACACCTTTGATAAATTGTCGGTCTGAGAGATATTAGGAAGGCCTCAAAACTCAAATTTACCCTATCACTTATCCCTAATTATGCCATTCATTATACATTTCTAGGGACTTATTCCCTTAGGTTGTCGGCCTCATAGGTTCTAGGGCCTTTGCTAAAAAGTTTTATGAATTTTTATAAATGTTTAGTAGCTTGCATATTTTAATTATAACGTGAGGTCAACCTTCAACAAGTAGCTATGTCAATTTGTTTCAAGCTAGCAATGCCAGGTCATGGTGATAAGGTAAAGTGAAGAAGGGGATTGAGAATTGTTACATGGACATATTAAGTGTTTTATTTTAAGACAAGTACGATAAACAAGTATCAACTTCATCACCTCGTTAACCAATATTTCAACAAATAATTAAAGTTTGCATAACTCTATGCTTCAACAATTTTTCTCAAATTATGATTTTTTATGGTCATAAATTCATTATGCACTTATTTTATTAGGGTTTACATTTTTCCACACGATGGATGTAGGGTGGGAAGACGATTTTCAAATTCTGAGGGGAACCATAGTTGCAGGTTCCATGGTGATATCGCAACGGTTTTGGGGAGCATGAACTCGTCCCTCAATAGTTCCATTGAAGAGTTGAACCATAGTCAAAATGGATGTTGAAAGTTGAGTGGGAAGGAGAAAGGCACATTTGGTGTTTGGGATGTCTTCGTGTGCTCTACATTTGGCGAAGTTGGAGAAAGTAAAGGGATCTAGAGCTTTAATGTACATGGTCCATGATTTTTCAAGCCGGAGAGTTCTCTAGTTTAGTTCTTAGTGTAGAGACGGAGGTGCAAGCCAACTAGCAAGCTCTCTGACTACGAACCTGGCTTTTGTCTTGTCATATAATACCCTCTTCTCGAATCCTGGAATGTCATACCACTGACGAGACATCTTTGTTTTTGTTTATTAACTACTTATAATGGTGGATCTTTATGTGGATTCCAAGTGCTCCTTCTAATGGAAAGTGAAGTCAGCGCACTCATGAGTGTGGATGACGAGTAGCATTGGGAGAGGGCAGGGTTATTCACCTCGGTGGATGCGTCTAGCGGAGTTAATAACCCAATATGTCACCTTGTCGAGTGTATTAATGATGATTTGATTGTGGGAGCCTTCCCTTCTACTCTACCTTGCAAACCTCGTCTTTTGTACCAACTTGTAAAATCCTAAGAGAATTGTTCTTTGAAAGATGTTACAGAGCTTCCAGTTGGATCTTCTTTGGTTTCTCGACCTGCTGAGAAGACGCAGGGGTTAGGAGGGTTGACGAAGGATATTTTAGAGGTTACCAAGTCTGATAAAGTTTTTGATGAAGTTAGAGGTGGCCGGATAGAGCATAGGAGTCGAGTTAAATGCACAGTGAAGGTGTGGAAACCAAAAAGAATGAAACAAAAGCTAGTTATGGGTATGGATATTGGTCTTGAAGAATCTTGTAATTTGGTGCTTTGTGCTTTACCTGGGAGAATGGCTTATCATTCGCGTTGTGTCACTTCTCCGAACGAGTGGGCGCTTAAGAATTGGTTACCCTTGCTAGGATATTCTCCTGAGGTGCTCTTGTTGCTGAGAGGTTGGTCGGGCTTTGTTTTCAAGTGTCCAAAGGATTCAAATCTTGTTCTAAACAAGTTTTGGAGTTTCAATGGTGGAAGTTTCATGTTGAAAATGTGGTGCCTAAGCTTTAATCCAGCAACGGAATATTTTAGTTTCCGACATATTTGGGTGCTCCTCATAAGCGTCCCATTACAGATGTGGAACTTAAAAGCACTGGAAGCAGTTGGGAATTCCATTGGACATTTCTTAAAAATAGATGATGCAGAGTTGCGTTATTTGGATAAAAGAATGGATAAAGTGCTTGTAGAAGTTGACATCCATGAAGGACTTCTAGAAGTTCTTGAGATTGAATGGCGGGGTCTCTTGCTTGTGCAGCGTTTGGACTATTTGGGTCTTCCATTTCGTTGTTCTCTCTGCAGGAGGACCGGTCATTTGAGAAAGGAGTGTCCAAACACCTATGGCTCCCTGCCAGACAATGACACAATGGATGACTTACTTGGTGACAGTGTCACTCCGCTGGAGGATGCTCAAGATTCAATGGATTATCCAGGACTTTGCTCCGAGGAAAGTCCTGCAGCTTTGGACACGACTTTTGTTAGTAATTTGAAACATTTTTGTCCTAAACTTTACTTTTCGTTATCATCTTGGGAGCGCAAGCACTTAAATTCTATCCTTTTCCCGGACCAGTCTCAAAGGCCTATTCTAGAAACTGAAAAGAATTTTTATACTAATCTTGAGAAATCTGCTTTGGGCGGGGACAGTCCTCCGAGTCCTTGTGAGGTTTCACCTACTAATAGGGTAACTTCCCTTTATTTTAGTCATAGTGGGATTGAGGATGTTACTTTTAATGCTCTCGGTTATTCTGAATTGGCTCTCAGTGACACTGCCTTGGATAGAATGATTACAGATTTAATTCCTTCCATGAATAGGAATTCTAACCCTTTACCAATACTAACCTTTTTGGGCTCTACTCATGTGGATAGGTCGTCAACTATAGGGACTTCTAATAATAGTCAAGGGAAGGGGCCCCATACTATTTCTGATCCAGCGTGGTCAAGGGGATTGGTGTTCGAAGTCTCGCCAATTAAAACAAGAAGTGCTCGTAGGAAGGTAGGGTCTACCAACACCACTTCAAATTCAGTTCCTAATATTTCTACCAATCTTGGGGCGCTTAGAGGCATGAAAGCGTTGGAAAGGGATAAATCATGATCCTAGTTTCCCTCAATATCAGAGGGGTAGGAGGAACCCTGAAACAAGCCTCCCTTCATAGACTTTTGACAAAAACTTCTCCAAATATTATCTTCTTGAAAGAAAGTATGTTGGCTGTAGATAAGGCAAGGTTTTTTATCAATAAGCTCAGGCCCGAATGGATGATATGTGATGTTAGTGTTGTGGGGACATCTGGTGGATTACTTGCTTCTTGGGATCCAAAATGTTTTGTTCTAGACCTCTATCTAATTAGTGGTGGTATTTTTTTGTCAGGACACTCCCTAATGGACAACAGAAAGATATCGCTTCTTAATGTTTACAAACCCTGTTAGGATCGAAAAGCATTCTGGGATTTTGTGGATGCTACATGTATTTTAGCTCATAGGGATCTTATTATTGTTGGAGATATGAATTTCACTACTTATCCTGCAGAGGTTTGGGGACATACAGCGTTACAAGACTCCTTGGCGGGTTTTTTCAAATCGCTCTTTTTAAAAAACTCCTTAGTGGATGTTTCTCCTGTAGAGATTGTACCTATGTGGAGGAATGGTCGGTCTGGGGATGTCAGTATAGCAAAATGACTCAATTGGATTTATGTAGCTAAGGATCTCATTGCTTCTACTCTGAGGTATAAGACTTGGGTACAATTTCCTTTCCTGTCTGATCATGCTCTGGTTTTCCTTGAGTTTGGTGTGGGGATTTCGGTTGTTGCTTGTCCGTTCAAACTAAACCCTGTATGGATTGGTGAGGATTCCTTTGTGGAGTTGGTAATGGATGTTTGGAACGATCCAGGTTTACATCATATTACAGGTTCTCAATGAAGACTGGTTGGGAAACTCACTTCTTTAAAAGCGCGTGTTAAACTGTGGGCTAAGGAGAAGTGTCTTCGGGATATGTTGGACTTGGATAAGATTGAAGAGGCACTCGAAAACATATATGAACAGATGATACAAGGATTTATTTGTGAAAACAATGGCCATATTGTGTTCGAACTTGAAGCAAAGAGGAAGAAGTTATTGCTGGCAGAGGAATAAAGGTGGTGACAGAAGAGTAGAGTGATATGGATTAAAAGTGGTGATAAGAACACTAAGTTCTTTCATCGTTTTGCTAGCTATAGGCAAAATAAAAAATATATCTGGGAGATAAAGGATGACAAAAGGGGGCATACATACGGGGCAGCAAGACATCAAGAAAGAAGCAATAAATTATTTCAAATCTTTCTTTAGTGATACAGGTCATAATACTATTCAAGATCAAATCAACTCTATCAGGTTGTTCCCAAGCTTTGTGCGGGAGGATGAATTACTCTTACTGGAAAAGGTTGTTTCAAAGGATGAAATTTATGAGATTCTAAGGGGTTTTGCTAAGGACAAAAGTCCTGGACCAGATGAATGAACTGTTGAGTTTTTCTTATCCTTTTTTGAGTTGGTTGGACAGGATTTATTAGATATGGTTGAAGAAACAAGAA
>JASDQU010101271.1:248735-261677 GCA_032191745.1 Picea mariana | reverse complement strand
GATATCGTGGATGATAGAGGTTCTGGTAATTTTATTTTGCTATTGCATATCTTGTATTAACACGCAGGTCAACATAATTTGAGTTAACATTTTCCCCCAAGATAGAATGCTTGGTTTGCTACGAGGCTTTGGAAAACAATATGAGAAATTATTTGTGCATACGTTTCGTAATCATGGTTTTAGTCTTGTATTATTTGTACTTGAATGCATCTTTTGTTCACTGTATAACTAAATATGTTTGTATCAAAAAAGAACTCCCTTTTTTTTTTAACTAATTTATTTATAGAAATAAATCTTTACATAAATAAGTGTATCACATAAAGAAAAAGTATGCTATCTTTCAATTGTGTGTAAATTAGATTCTCTAAATTATTTTACCCAATATTTTTATATAATAATATTTTTACACGAATAGAAGTATATAGACTATCGTATGAATTCATTTTTTTCTTTTTTAATATAAAAGATAATTTTTTAAGAATAGATAACATTCTACAAGAATATAGATATTTTCTTGTTGCCACTAATTTTAATAACAAAAGAGCACACACACATATAGATGTTCACATATACTCTCTACTGTAAAAATGTATTATTTTTTAATATAACAGATATGAATAAAGTACGTAAATATATATGAGCCTGCTTCAAAATTCAAAGAAAGAAATGAGTAGAAAATGTAGTTCCTCCCAACCATAGACACGAACAACCAAGATTACTTATTCTTGTCACCCTCTCGACTAAATCATTATTTCATAGGAACTGAAAATTGTATAACTTTTTCTAGAAATATTAGAGTTTGATTATTTCTTAGATCCACCAAACTGGATTTTCCTCCCAAATACTAAGCAATGTCATGTTTCATAGCATACTTGTATATAATAGCTTGTATAGGTATTTTTCACGTTAGCCTCATCCCCAACCCTAGGGAATCTTCTTGACCTAACTTTGTGTTATCCTGTTCCCTCACACCCCGCACCTTTGGGAGTAGGGTTCTACTGATTTTCTCTTTATAACTGGATTATGTAATCAGTTTGTTTCTTTTAAATAAAAAAAATAAAAAATAAAAATTACAAAAAATATTCATCATCATTAATGTATATGATGATACAATTTCACATAAGTCTTTTCCTTAATAACATAATCCATAAAAAATTAAAATGTTTAAATATTTTTAAACTAAGGGATATTACACTATGAGCTCATTTAATTCTCATATTTTTTATTCTTGAATTTCTTCTAGAACATCCCTTCCATGGATGGACATGGTCATTGTCATGGTATATATTTCTCTTATGAAGTAATTAATTATTGGCTAAAAGGATATCGGATTATACTTTATTTATTTTGATGTTTTGATCCCAAGCAAGGTGTAATACCTATGTTTTGACACTTGAGTTATAATATGTTAAATCATGTATTATTTGCATGATAAGGTTATGTGACGATAATTGAAATATGTGGGATGAGTTATATATCCAATGTTGTAAATAATGTGAAATGCATAGAAAATATCCTTTGTGTAGATCAAGGCCAAGGCCCAATTAGTGAATGCGTATGGGTCCCTATTGTGGGAAATTATATGGTGTTGTTGGCATTATGTTTTCCATGGTGCATTTATAATTATGTAATAGAATGAATAAAATAAAATACATAATTATATTATAACCACCAAAATGATTTCTTGAGGAAACAACAAGGGGAGAATGATACCACAAGGGGGCACAGGGGGGAGAGAAAAGGGGGCCTATGGAAATGTAATCATCCATTCCCAAGTGTTAGACTCAAACCTAATCTCTTTTCCATCTTGTGCTTTAAATAAACCACCCACCCTATTTACTTAGAAATCCAATCACTAAATTCATGTAAAGGCTAGCGGAGAAATAGTCTCATGTAGTTATTGGAGTGTAGGTTGAGTACAAGGATTATAGGAAAATGTAAGATTACCACATTCTTATATTAGAAGTAAATCCATCCATAATTATATATATATCTGTGTGTGTGTGTGTGTGTCTTGATTACTTGTGATTGGTAAGAGTTATGAAAGTTAGGGAATTTACTACTAAAAATGTTAGAGAAAATGAGATTTTTATGAGGAAAAATCATGCATGGAATTTCCATTAGAGATAAAGAAAACACCATCATACTTGAAACCTTGTTATTACTACTCATTCACTATTTTGGGAATTTTTTTTCTATTCTAAATTATTCCTAGAAGGAAACAATCAACTAGACTCTTTTTTCTTATATAGCATTGGAATGGAAGAAGATATTTAAGGGATTGTTTTGTATAGATAGGGAAGATCTCCCTTCTATTGTGTAGGGTAGTGAAAGAGAGTGCCATCACTAATTAATGGTTAGATGAGATGTTTAGAGTGCTCATTAGTGAAAATATTGGCTATTTCATGAGAGTAATGGGTTGGGATGAGTTAGATTATAACCCCATAAGATCATCATTTTCCCTAATTGTATCATGGTGTCGCTTGGAGGTGGAATCTATATGCCATTCTTAAAATAGATATGGTGCCCTATGTTTTGAAAGTGTTTATGTAAGGAATATTTATTAACATCATTGTGTATGATGTTTATATAATTTTCTTTTAATCTAACTTGAAGCAATCTCATTGCCTCTCTTATGTATTATTTACCATGTGAAAAGGAATGACATGTACTCATTTTTATTTCTTTGGATTCAATGGGACATTTTCATTAAAAAAAACACATTATTCATTGTGTTGAGGGGAGAATGTTATTTCAATGCTTTATTTTCTTAATATATATGCAATCATATATCTTATTCCCTTGATTTAAAGATGGGTGACTTCAATGCCTTCTTCCTCGTCACATTTTCTTATGACACGCCCCTAGATTTTAGGACAACCTTATTCAATTGTCTCCCAGTGTATGCATTTATTTTGAAAACCTTGGAAAGGAATTCAAAATCTTGCTCTATGTGGTTAGCATCAAAGATTTAATTGGTGTGGGTAACTAAGGAATTGATAACACCTAGTATCTAAACATAATAATGATGCAAATTTGCATGCAACTATATATATGTCTATGTTTTCTTCCTCTAGATTGTTCCAAAGAGGCATCATCATTTTGGGATATGAGGGCATATACAAAGGGGATGATTTTGTTTCAGTCCGAGGGCATATAAAGGGGGATGATTTTGTTTCATTCTATCTCCATTGTGAACTTTATGATCTATTTTCTATATGTCCAAGTCATATTAGTGTCATTGATAAATATTTTCAATAAATTAGGTTTGAGTGGGGAGGTTTTAATAATATATTCATCAAATATTATTTTTAGAGATTTTATATCATAGGGGATAACAGGATCTTAGTACAACCCTCTCATATTTAGAAAATTCTCAATGAATGCTAAAATGTGTTGATTTTAAATACACCTTGAACATATTCATTATCTCCTCATCTGTGATATGATTAATGACTTTTATTCCATCATGTAAAGAATTTTTGTGAAAAGTGATATATATTATATTGATGAAGAGTAACCAAAATGTCTTGGTCCAACACTATTATATTTTTAACTTCATCAATAATGTGTGTGGAGTGTTTGATAAAGGAGAATATGTGATATTCAATATTTTTAAGATTCTTTACAAGATACTTTACTAGTTGGTATGTTTCTTAACCAATGGTATTCATTGCGGGCCTTATTGGAATGTTTCCTATGTGAATATTTGACAATCCATAAATGAAAAGAACTACAATATTAAGTTAGTACCAACCATTTATCATATATTAATTAAGTAAGAAGTTATTTATTACAGATGCTACCTCCTTTATTATTTTTTTGTTGGGGTTTCAATCCATTTTCACGTTCCTGCAACAAATGACCAATCATGTAACATCCTTGCTATAATACTCAGTTCAATTAATGCATAATGTAGATATGAATGTACCCATGGCCAAGTGATGTATATCCGAAACGTATTTTCTAAATTTTAATAAATAAAACGTGATACTAACTACTAGGGGAGATGGACAAAGATCGGGGATAAGTTTTCCACAAGAGAAGTGAACATCTAAAAGGGGTCCAAGGAGAAAACTATTATGGGTATTAATTCCACCCACTTTTTTGAATTTTATTATCATTTGGGACAACCTTTTATTTTCTGGTTGACTGTATGAGAGCCCAATCATTGAATACCTATAAGAGGGTGGGTGTGAGAGTCACAAGCCATGGTTATTGGAAACATGGGGCTAAGTACAATAAGATTTGGAAAGAGTGTGAGTCAAATTTTCTTGGGAAAAGAGAGAAAATTCATATGGGTGGTTTTAGGCATGTTTTTTGGCATGAACAAAAAGAAAATATCAAGGAAGAAGAGCACTATAGCTGGAGAAAGAGGGTTGGGTGAATTCCGAAGTGTTTTGAAGATGAAAAATGAAGAGCCAAGTTGTCATGCATAAAGAGTGAACTCCTGGGTGAGTTGCACTATAGCAACAAGTGATTGTTGTTGTTTTTACTGGCAGTTTTCTTGGTAGTGAGTTCCATTGAGTTCAGAGTAGTGAGATTCTGAGTTACCTATGCTAGAGAAACCCTGATAAATGAATGAGAATATTGATGGACTAATAATAGTGAAGGGGTACATTCCTTGGGTTGGGTAGGTCAAGAGGAAGATAGTTGGAGGAAATTTGGGATAGTTGTAGGAGAGTACCTGTGGGTTGTGGGATATTGAGTTGTGAGTAGACTGTGAGAGGCACCCTTATTTTTTGAATTCCTAGCCCCATATCGGGGGTGAATGACTATTGATATTTGGAAAAAAAAGTATATGGTTGGGTGGAACATACTTCCCAAATAGTTGGTTGTACAATTGTTTTAAAAATATAACTGTTTACTTGTTTTTTGAGTTAAATTATGAGTTAGTTGTTGTGCATTTTACTCTATGAATGGAACTGCTTTATATATTGTTGTAGATGTTTTATTAGTTGTATCCATGTTCATTTCAACATGTTATAGTTTCATATTATTATGGGTGTATAAAATTGGCTATATCTATGTATAATTCGTAGTTGGTAAGATACATGAAATTATTTAGATTTTTTTTCAAATTTATGTGTATTCCACGTAGTAATGTTCCTCAATTAAGTTGGGGAACATTATAGATTGGTATCAGAGCTCAAGGTTCAACACCAAGCTTGTATAGGCCAAGATCCAACATGAAATTGGTATATTTTTGTTGTTGTAGAGTTTCACCATGATGGATTTGGGGAAAATTATAGAACCAAAGTGAAATTCCAAAATTTATGGATGGATTCGAATTTAATTTTTCTTCAGAATAGTTGAAGAATAAATTTGTGGCATCAATATGCGAGTTGAAAAGTCGAATTTGACTTTGTAAGTTGATTTTTTTTTTTCATGGTGGGTGTGAAGTTTGGTGATCGACAGTTTGGATAAATTCATTTGTAAGAATCAACGACCAAGATCTATTTGTAGAGTTCGAAGAGGGGGTTCTTAACAATCGATTAAAATTGGGGTTTTAGACGAATCCTGTAGCAGGTAAAAATGTCATCCTGAAAAAAAAAACTCCGAAGGCATGAGCCCAAACAAACAAGGACCATTCATCATATTGAGGGCCAATCCTAGTTGTCTATCACAATTTGGGTTTCGAAAGAATATGTTTAGAAGGCCCAATTAGAGAAATTGTGTTTCTAAAAAGGAGTTGTCCGATCAAGATAACCAATGTAGAACTTGATAGACTGAGATGATCGGGGTCGTTGATCGATAGTTTCCTCAGTTGTTAGATCTCGTGGGAAGTTTGCTTCATAAATAATCATTCAAGATCAACTGTGGAGGTAATGTAACTTTCCAAAGAAGGAGGATTGATAGCCTATGGCCAATCAATAGGTGGAAACTTGCTAGTTGTATTTGAAATAGTTATCTTAGAGGGTTTTCAGAAGGAGAGGTTTCTGAAGGGTTTCGAAAGGAAAATTTTCTAAAGGTGTTCAAAGGGGAATTTTCCAAAGGGTTTTGGAAGGAGAAGTTTTGGAAGGTTTTTTGGAGGGGAAGTTTCTGAAGGGTTTCAAAAGGAAAAGTTTCCTAAAGTGTTTTGAAGGGGATGTTTCTAAAGGGTTTTGGAAGGAGAGTTTTTTGAAGGGTTTTCAGAAGGAGAATGTTTTGAAGGGTTTTCAAAAGGAGAAGTTTCCAAAGGTTTTTCAAAAGGAAAGATTTACAATAATGTTTAGGCTTCAGGTTTCAGGAGGATCTAGGAGGGCAAGTAGAATTATAATTTCCAATGGAAAGGACTTGAGAGGGAAGATCCCAATAAGCTTGAAGGAGGTATGGATGAGGTCTAAGGAGGACGTTTACAGATGATGACAAGGATGAATTGAGGGATGCCACATGGAATTAATAGGCAAATGCAATTCCATGTCAATGGGACTACCTAGGTCCATGCACAAGATAATTTGAACAGATGTTATAACAATTAATCAATTCTTTTCCATGATATTATTTTTAGCTTCTAAATTCCTTTATCTTCCAGAGCGATTTTGAGGGCCTAAACAACATTTTTAGGAAGTAAAAAACATGAGGAAAATGTACCCTTGTTACACCTTGTCTCTGTAGCTTAAATGAAACAAATTGGAAAGAGATTTCTAATGAGCTATCTCAGAAACAAAACAGAGCTCGTATGAGAAAGATACAACTACAATAGTTAAGAGTATAATTTTGGCACCAATTTACTTTCATAGGGCGTAACTCCTTGCTCAAAAATCTGTTTGGGGCACAAGAACATTCTATGGAAATATTACAAACCATAAAATTTATCCATGGAGCTAAATGTGGAATATGGGTATATAAAAATGCATAGGAAGAAAAATAAGACACATGTAGCATACATGGATAAAAGGGAAAAATAGTCAAAACTTCCACAAACCATAACTTTCATCCAAGAGATCAGATTTGGAAAAACAAATGGTCATTGGAAAGGTATCGTGGAGGAGAAGACATATATCAACCCAAAAAAATAATTTGAGCAATAAATTTTCTAGTAAACTCAAAAGAAGATGATTGGTGGCCATTAAAGAGTACAAAACATTATGCGTTATTTTTCCAAAACTATGTATGTATGTATGTATTTTTCTAGCATAAATTTATTTGCCTACACATTTTCTCACAAAATTTAGAGCTACAAGAAGCTAATTTGGTTCCTATATGAGAAATACAGTAATGTAGGATTTCCAAGGTTCTTACAATCATGGAGAGTAACTTAGAGGGCTACATGTCATCATGGGAAATGTTGAGATAAAGTGTAATGGAAGAAGAGACATGCAAGATCATGTAACTATGAGGATCCTGCGGAGAAAAGTGTAGATATATAGGGAATATAATGAGAAGATCATGAAATCCTGGGAAAAAATACAATAAAGCATGAATATGATGCATAGGAAAGTTAATAAAGACTCTGACACAAATTAAGTGGATAGTGTTAGACATGTTACAACATCCAAATCCCGTAGAAGAAGGGATAAACAAAGGAATGGCAGGAAATCAAGGAGTATGAGAAGGCATCATCATTCCCCAGGACAATCCATTAGGACCAAGCATGATAAATATTGGTTAGTTAAGTTGGCCACAAGGGCTAAGAGAAAAATCAGTGAGCTAGTTAAAGATTTCCCAATATACATGGATGGACTTAGCACAAAATTGGATGTTAACATCATACCAGTGGGTTTATATGATTGTATAATTGGCATGAATTGGTTGCAACAACGCCATGTTGTCCTAGACTATTACAACAAAAAAATCACATGTCTTGATGAAGAAGGGTGGCAAGGAAAGGTTAAAGGAATTCCAAGAATTGTAGTTGTTAGATAAATTTTAGCCATGCAACTGAAAAAGAGTTTAAGGAAAGGATGTTGTTAGGACCACACAATGCACCTTTTTGCCCATACTTTTTTCCACTATTATACTCTTGATTACCCACATTTAAACTCATACTATAACTTTATCTTATCATTCCAAAGGTATACAACGTCCCTTCTCACGTTTAATCTGTTTTGCATAATATTTTACATCACTTTCGTACTTAACTAGTGATTAGACTGCAGATTAGCATTTGAAGCCTGTTGCTGAAACACAGAGCTATTACACAGTCCAGATCGCAGATGCTAAAACATAGAGTTGTTACACAGTCCAGGTCGCAGATGTTGAAACACAGAGCTGTTAGACAGTCCAAGGTCATAGATGCTGAAACACAGATATGTTACACAGTCCAGAGTCGCTGATGCTGAAACACAGAGTTGTTACACATTCCGGAGTCGCAGATGCTGAAACACAGAGTTGTTACACAGTCCAGAGCTGCAGATGTTGAAACACAGAGGAAACTGCCAGGACCGACGATGCTGAAACACAAGGAAGCCGCTACAGTCAGCGGTCAATAGGCACCAACCGTCACTCCTACATAAGAATGCCGACACAATCAAGAGTGCAATTCATGTGGTTGAAACAGCCCGTGAATTGCGATGCTGAAACAACATCAGCAGCAACAAGAATAAGTTGTTACTCCAGTCATAACAACAATACCTCATTCAGCTCCTGTAATAGCATTATGTTGCGCAAGACTAGGACATCCTATTCTGGTTTAGAAAGTAGATCTGACTAAAGATAGGACTCAGATACACATTGTAATTTTTGATCAATTGTATCGAAGGGATTCCCTCTCTAAATAAGAGGAAATCATCATTCGAGGGATCCAAGTTTTTATGTATTGAAAAGCTTCAGAGAGAGGGACGTACTCGATTTTCAGACTGTAATATGATATTTTGATAGATGAATAAAAGACTGCTTCGAGTATCCTTCTCTAGCTTTCTCGTTTCAGGGGAATCTTGTGAGAAGGGGGGCCCACCTTCTTCACAAGATTCACCCGTTAGTTTTAGAGTGTGTTAGTATAATCTCTGTTTATGTGTGATTAACTTTCATATGATGAAACACTACTTTTAATGAATTCTGCTTTGTTGAAACACAACTGAACTCTGTCTTGTTAAGTTTATTGAATGTTACATTCTGTTTATTAGCAATCTTGTGTGATGATTTTATGAAGCTAGCCAGAGACTAGGTTAAGGGTTCCTGCTTAGAAAGGAAGGGATCAGAATACCTTGTTCTCAGTAGAATTCAATTATTTCTGCAAGTGTGCTAGCCAGAGACTGGGTTAAGGGTTCCTGCTTAGAAAGGAAGGGATCAGAATATCTTGTTCTCTGTAGATTTCGATCATTTCTGCAAGTGCGCTAATCAGAAATAGGGCTAAAGGTTCCTGCTTAGAAAGGAAGGAATTAGATGGCCTTGTTCTCTGCTAGATAGAGTTAACTTTCTATGCATTACTGTTTTCATGAAAGAATGTTAATCAGAAATAAGGTGCTGAAGTCTCTGCTTGAGATTAAGGGTCATGTTCTTTGGTTACAGAATAGTTATTCTTTCCTGTTGCAATTCATATTTTAATGTAATCCAGGATTCCTTAGATTAATCTTTAAGATCTGCAATAGGTAGGTTTCTTTCCTGTAATTTAAGTCAGAACTTCAGTTCATTCAGGGCAAGTGTGATTAATATGGTTTCCTTTACTACAAATTTAAGTTGCTTTTGGAATTGAACATATATAATGCGTGGTTATCTTTGAAATAACAGACTTCCCTGGGTTGACAATTTATGTATCACTTGGTTGTTTGAATTAATTGAGCAATTATAGTGACCAACATTTTGGTGCCGTTGCCGGGGAAGGTAGCTATAGATTTCAAAAGCACTTATGATTTTTTCTTTCTTTAGACAAAAAGATTGCATGAAAGACCCCAAAGACACTAACCCTACAGGTGGCAAGGGAAAAAAAAAAGGAGGAAGAAATACTTACATCGACGAGATTTTATCAAAGTCTGGATCTGCTGCTCAACGACCAAAGCTTCGAAAACAAAACTCCCAGCCTTCATTCCAAGCAGTTTTTGGAACAGGGAAAGAAGTTTGGAGTCCTGAGACAGTCCAGAAGCCAGTAGGAGACATTGAGGACAGAGCAAGTGCAGCAGGGGAGCAGATAGAGGAAAACATGGATGAGTACAATGAAGAATTGCATCATGAAGAACAGGTAGGTCCTGAAGGAGAGGTAAAAGATGAAAATTCTTTCTCCACATTAGGATTTCCTATTGGCGATCTCCCTAGAGGAGCAGCCCCCATGAAAAAAATTCCACTCTCAGCATTGCCTAATTTTCATGGTCTATCTTCAGAGGATCCTGATGAATTTTTGTTTGAGTTTGATATATTATGTAGAAGTTATGATTACGTTTCTAATGCTCAAAAACTAAAGTTGTTTCCAACAACACTAAAAGGGAATGCACTAAGATGGTTTATGAGTCTTGGAGGCCATGTAATCACAACATGGGACCAAATGAAACAGAAATTTCTGAACAAATACCAGGACTACTGCCGGACGAGAGAAAAGAGGGAGGAGCTATTTAAGATGATGCAGAAAGAGGATGAGAATCTAGAATACTTTGTAGAAAGGCTACAATACAATCTACAAAGATCCAGTCATCCCAATGTAAGTAAGGATATTCTCAAAACTATTTTATTAAAAGGAGTAAGGGATGACTGTCTAGACATGCTGAACATGCTTGCAAAAGGGGACATATCCAAGGAATCATATGATGAAATTGTCAATTTATGCAAAAGATGTTCAAGGGGAGCTTCAAGAAACAGATTAAACAGCAGGGACACCACATTTTCTAGAGTCCAAAAATCAGCCAGCGGGGGAGCAACAAGAGCCAAGATAGGTAATTTACTTGAAGATTTTAAAACTGAAATGTTAAGCTCTTTTGCCTCACAAATGGATACCCTGCAGATTAAGAAAAAGCAAGCAGAAGCAGAAGCATCCTTGTCTATCTTTTGTTCTCAGTGCAGAGATAAGCACCCACGAAGAGAATGTCCACTCGATAAAAATCCATTCTGCACTATCTGTGATAAAGATCATGATACCCAAATTATCCATCTTTACCAGGGATCAAGGCAGCATTACAACCAACGGACGAAGAAGCTGAAGCTGTCTATCTGATGACACAAAGGAGACAATGGCAACCGCGGGGACAAGGTATGAACTCTAACATGCCATTTGCATCTTCTAATCGTTGGAATAATTATTCTTCTTTCAATCAAATGAGCTACCCCCCCTACAATCAAATGCAATACAGTAATCAAATGAATTACCCATCCATGCAACAAACTTACCCACCCATGCAACAAACTTACCCACCCATGTTGATCCCTCAATGTGGACCCCTTGGCCTCCACAACAACAACCATATCAGAATCAATGGAATCAAAATTGGAGAGGACAGCAACCCCCCTTTCAAAATCAATTACCTCAACTCCCACAACCACTCTCCTTACCAGCAGCTACTCCTCCAAACAAACAAACGATGAGACCCCAGCTACCTGTACAATCTAACCCCAACCCGAATAATAAAGCTGTGCAGTGCATTGATATTTATAACCAGCCTACACTTTCTCTTCTCCCTGTGCAATGCAACGATATTCATCTTCGATCTAGGAGAATAGTGGAACCTACCATAGCTGATGTTACCTCTTCTGATAAAGAGGAAACAAAAGAGCATGATGTACCTGAAAAGGTACAATCATCCTCTAACAATGCTGCTGAAACAACAACACCACCATTTCCTGAGCGTTTAGCCTTAACTAAAGCGCCTGAACCACTAGCCTTTAATCTTCTAGGGGAATTACAAAATTTATACGTCAAAATTCCTCTACTACAAGCACTCCGAGACGTACCAATCTATGCTAGAACAATGCGAGATATTTGTGTCAAAAAGCCTGGTAGGAAAACTAAGGATCCCCTTACAGTCCATGTTATGGGAGACCTCTCTGCACTAATGTCAGGTAAAACTCCCCCAGTTAAATATGGTGATCCTGGCCACCCTACCGTTACAGTACAAGTTGGAAAAACGATAATCCCTCGAGTCCTGGTAGACCTATGTGCAGCCATCAATATCATGACTTTAGAAACCTTACAACTGCTACAATTACAAAATGAAGTCAGAGAGACCCCAACTATCCTAGAATTGGCTGATCGATCCACAATTAAACCAGAAGGCATCATTGAAGACCTCAGTATCTCTGTGGAATCCTGGAATTATCCAGTTGACTTTACAGTGCTGCAACCCAAAACAAAGTTGGGGGGCCACCCTCTAATTCTGGGTAGACCTTGGCTAGCCACAACAGATGCTTTTATCAGCTGTAGATCAGGGTCAATGACAATTTCAAATGGTTATGAAACAAAGCAGCTTACCCTCTATCCTCATGCTACACCCCTAGCTAATAATGATAATTCTCTATGGGTAGACTTTGAGGATCAACCTACTCAACCTCTTTTGACTATCGGACAAGCTTTAAGCCTGAAAGACTCTACAGAGGATGAAATTATCAATAATTTTATTTGTGAGCCCTCCTCTGTGACTCCATAAACTTATAATCAACTAACTGCACTATTGGAGTCTGATAATCAAGAAAACCTCAATTCGGGAAGCCCACCTCAAACACCTAACACCATCTCCTCTAAAAGCTTACCAGTCGAAATTCAACCTGGCAAAACATTGAATATAAACCCTCATTTGACAGATGCTGAAACACAACAGTTAATGAAGTTACTTCGGGAAAATAAAGAAGAATTCACATGGGATTACACAGACATGAAAGGGATCTCTCATGAATTATGTACTCATAGAATATATATTAAGGAAGACTGTCGGCCAATCTGTCAACCTCAGCGACGAATGAACCCAAATTTAAGAGAAATCCTCAAGGAAGAACTTCAAAAATTGCTCAATGCAGGGTTTATCTATCCTATATCAGACAGTGAATGGGTGTCCCCGTTGGTAATAGTTCCTAAGAAGAACGGGAAATGGAGAGTATGTGTGG
>JASDQU010101271.1:229471-244785 GCA_032191745.1 Picea mariana | reverse complement strand
AAAATTATACGTTTCAAGTCCTAGACATTTGGTATGAAAATTATGTTCTTGTGCAACAGTATTTCATCTACTCCCAACTTATAAATATCCATCTTCTGAAGTATCTTACCCTACTGTAGCATTGCTACCAATTCTCTGTACTACAGATCTGTATTTGCAGCCTCGAGAATTTTGCTTTTAACATCAGTCTGATACATGCTAATGGTTGTAGCACGTAGTTCATGCACCCTCCTGCTGAGTGCATCGGCCACTTTATTTTCTTTCCCTTTGATGTGATTTATATCAAAGTTATATTCACTTAGAAATTCTAACCATCTGCTTTGCCTAGCATTTAGATTTGGCTGATCAAATAAATATTGCAGACCATTCTAGTCTGTTCTTAGCTCAAACCTCTTTCCCATGAGGTAGTGTCTCCATTTCCTCAGGGCATGTACTATGGCTACCAACTCCAAACCATGAGTGGCATAGTTTCTTTCATGCTCTTTCAACTTCCTTGATTCATAACATATCACGAATCCATTTTGAATGAGGACTCCACCAAGTCCTTCATTACATGCATCTTTGCATACAATGAAATCTTCATTTGGGTCTGCAATCCTTAGTATTGGAGCACTTGTCAATAATTGTTTCAAATGTTGGAAACTCCTTTCACATTCCGACGTCCACTGAAACTTCATACCCTTTCTTTGCAAGGAAGTGATTGGGTGTGCTATCTTTGAGAATCCTCCAATGAATCTCTTGTAGTAACCTGCAAGGTCCATGAATGATCTGACCTCTGTCACATTCTTTGGTGCTGACCATTCTCTAATGGCTTCTATCTTCTCAGGGTCCACTGCTATCCCATCTTTTGAGATGATATGCCCCAAATAATGAATTTGTTTTTGATAAAATGAGCACTTGCTCAATTTGGAAAACAACTGATGTTCCCTTAATACTTGCAACACCATCATGTTCATGCTCTTCCTTTGACTTGTAATATATAAGAATGTCATCCAAAAAGACAATGACAAACTTGTCCAAATACTCTCGGAAAACACCATTCATTAAGCACATGAAAACAGCGGGTGCATTTGACAACCCAAATGGTACCACTGTGAACTCATAATGACTATACCTTGTCTTGAAGGCGGTCTTTCTAATATCTTCTTCTTTAATTCTTACCTGATGGTATCCTGATCTAAGATCTATCTTTGAAAATATCTTTGCATCCTTCAATTGATCAAAGAGGTCATCAATCATTGGTAGATGATACTTGTTCTTAACGGTCACTTTATTCAACTGTCTGAAGTCAATGCACAATCTTAACGTTCCATCTTTCTTTTTCACAAACAAGACTGGGGCACCCTAAGGTGATACACTTGGGCGTATATACCCCTTTTTCAGAAGTTCTTTAAGCTGCATTTGCAACTCCTTCAATTCTGGTGTACTCACTCTGTAAGGAGTCTTTGATATTGGCGCTGCTCCAGGCATCAAATCTATAGAGAAATCAATGTCTCTCCTTGGGGGTAGTCCTGGTACTGCCTTGAATACATCTTCAAACTCTTTCAAGACTGCATAATCCTCCAAATTTGGCACCTTGTCTTTAGGTGTCTCCTCCATATGAGCTGCAAAAATTTGACATCCTCTTCTATAACGTTTCTTCAGTTGCAATGCTGAAATTTGTCTAACGGTTACTGCCCTGAAAATTCTCTGCACTTTCCTTTGGTTCCCTTCTTCATCCAAGCAAGTGAATGCTTTGTTATGACAATCCAATAGAGCATGATGTGGGTCCAACCAATCCATCCCAATTAAACATGCATAGGAACCTAAAGGTAAGATGTTCAAATCTGCCTTGTATTCAGTCCATTCATGTCTACGAGGCATGACTTAACCATCTCATTAACTTTTCTTCCTGTAGCCAGTTGCACCAACCAAGATTTCCCATGCTTGCTTCCTTCCACTTCAATCATGTGGGACTGATACTCTGCTTGCTTGTTGTCTAGGGTTCCATAAATCCTTGGCACATATCTGCCCATGTCCTCTACTGTCCCAGCTCGTTGTACATTGTGAACAACCCTACCTTTTTCACCTCTGTGAGGACAGTCTCTGAACCTATGGTCTCCTTTACAACCCCAACATTTCATAGGTGGCTCTCTTGGCCCTTGACTCCCTGTTTCAATCACTCTGGTTTCCTTATGCATTTGTTGCCATTGTGGACTATTTCTGAAGAATGGTGGCTTAGATCCCTTCTTTCTCTGATCCATCTTGAATTTCTTATTGTCTTCCCAAGCCTTTTGGAACGATGGCCTTGCTTTCAGCTGGTCATATCAGCATTTAGCTCTCCTTAGGGTCTCTTCTAATGTCTTGGGATCATCATACTATATTTTGTCATTGGTGAACGATGGAAATCCACTTAAATACCTTTGAATCTTGACTGTCTCATCCTTAATGAAAGAGACATACTTCAGCAGTTCCAGAAACCTTCTCTCATATTCATCTATGGTCGTACTTCCAAGCTTGAGTTCAAAGAACTCTTTCATTTTCTTGTCATAGTATCTCTTAGTCAAGTACTTCTTCTCAAAATACTTCTTGAATTCCCTCCAAGTAACACTTTTCTCTACAATGTGTTGTACCTGCACAAGTTGATCCCACCACATGGAGGCCTTTCCTTTGAGTTGATAGATAGTGATTCTACCTTCAACATGATAAGAATAATTATGCAATTGAAAATACTTCCTCATGCCTAGCAACGATGTTTCAACATCTTCGTCCTTCTTGTGCTCACCATCAAATGTAGGAGGTTTGATTTTGTTCATTTCTCCTCGCAGCTCATCCACCCCAGATCTCTTATACCTTCTGACAAGGGATAGACTTGAGTTGTTGCCTGCTCTCTTATGGGAATGCCTTTGGGGATGATGATGATGTCTACTAGCACTTTTTGCTTTTCCTTTCTCCTCTGAAGATTTGTGACTCTCATATTTACTTGAGTCACTCTCCTTAACCAATTTCTTCTCTATTCTGTTCAAACCTTCCAATAGCTTCATGTTGAAGTCATCCTGCTTCTCTTTGGCTTTCATAAGCCTTTCATTACCAGCTTTATGGCTTTGGACATCCTTCTGCAGATTCTTAATGGTCTCAGCCATATTCATATCTTCATTCCTTTCTTCTCCATGTCCGTTGGAGTTCGTTCCTTCCATGCCCAAATGGACATCCATCCCTCTACTCTTTTCTGGATGACTGTAATTCCCCTGTGCCTCTTCCATTCCTATGGACTCTACACTGGTCTGACCTGACCGAGTTGTTGTTAATTCTGCAAAACGTGCGGCCATCGAAACTAATCAGGTTAACAATTCAACAATTCATGAGAATATGCACCATTTCGATTCAACATACACATCAACATTATCACTCCCGCTTTCCTGGTGTTATCACCATGACAATTCTAGATAAGACCCAAGTCTCAAGAACACAGACGCGCAGTGCCTTCCGAGATACACTTGTGCAAGAAGGTGGTTTGTCGAAACCACTTTCGCCAAGATGCGGTATCATGTGTCTCAACATGTCAAATCCACCACTCGTGGAGCGGGTGACGACTAGTCAGATCACCCTGCTTCATTCGTTCGGTACTTCGCAGCCATGTGACATCAGTTGAACGCCGCCATGTAACGAACTCAAAAGCTAGTCATTCGAAATGGATTGGCCAAGCATGGCAACCCAACGCTCTTGTACGTAATCTATTTGCGCTTCATAAATGGATTTCTATAATTACCACTCCCCAAGTATGAATATATCTGTGTATCCATAATCGAAGTAATCTCCAAATTGCTCGACTTCTTGCTCTCTGTAAAGACACATTTCGGTATCCCCAACCTGAGATACATGGACAAGGCTAAGTCGAGTGAGACTGGTTATTCGAGCAACATGCTAGGCTTTCCCGCGAATAAGGAGGAAAGGGTCCTTGCGCACATTCTAGCAACTAAGTTCCACACAGAGCCGGTTATAGACTCGCGATTGGAAGTCAGGCTGAATCCCACTATAAAGGGTTTAGTCATCAACAGGCCAGCTGCTAAGAAGAAAAGGAGTAAGTGGCATAAGAAGGAGGAATCTACGGCTGAAGCAACCGAAAGTGTTGGAGAGAATCAACTGGTCTGGTTAGACTCTTCTTTAAAGGTGGAGATCGCTAAGCTGAAGCAAGTCTTCAACTAAGATAAGCATGTCTCAACGAATTTTGAACAGCCGGTAGCAGAGGTAAAGAGTACAAGAGATGATAGGCCTGTTCTTCAAACGACCCTTTTTACAACAGGCTAACTGTTGTCATCACCCTTTTGTAATTTTGTGATTAATATGATTATATAAATACATAAACGGATTTTAGACTGTTTTATTACAATTTCTATCTAGTGAAGTTATGACTCTTGTTTTCTTTTATAATAAGTTTTTCTTGTAATCTTATATTTTATTTTCATCTGTCAAAATTGGAGGAAATTAAAACTCGGAATTCTTTTTAATTAATGCTTCGATGCGGTTATGTGTTTCTTTTCTTTTTTATTATTATGCAATTTAAACTTAGACTCATCGCCTTCCAAGCGACTTCGCGCGCATTAACTTGACTTGTTCATTTATATTTATCGTGCATGGCAATATTGCAAGGTAAAACGCTTCTCCGCGCACCTAAATCTACTGTGCATTTCTTCTTCGTCGTACCGACTACTTACGCGCACTACTCTGGCGTTGTGCGCCAATACTCACTACGCACAATTTCGATACTGCGCACCGATATTCCACATGCATTTTCGTCCTATGCATGCACCATGTCAAGTTTAACATATTCCATAGCGCTCAAATATCTGCGCACACTAATGAATACACCATCGTGAAACAACTTATACTCATACTTATGTGCGTACTAACAAAACTCCTTTGCGTTAAGCAATACTTGCGCACCCCATGTGCACCTTACTATGTGTGTATTTACCGAGCAAGGCTAATTTCAACGCTTGCATCTACACATAATAATCTTCCGCGCGGCGCCTCAATTTACCGTGCACACTAGCACGCCAACGTTTTCCTGCGCAGTGCCAAATTTACCACACGCGCCAGTATGACAACATTTTTCATGGACACTCTATGACTCCAATTTTGGTCACTTCGAAGTTACTTTTCTATGAATATTCACTTCAATTGCACCCCTCTGGCCCATCCAAGCTCAATGTTGAACTGAAGCTCTGATACCATACTGTAACGATCCCCCCCCGACCAACCTTAGGTTGGGGTACGCCACTCTAGAGCAACCACTCATGCTCTGACACCAGTCAATAACATTCCTAGCCATCAGGCCGAGCCATGCTACTCTAGGGAACACTTTCGTTCCCATACCGCGGAACATACAATAGCATACCTAGTAGTCAACTAAGCAATGCCACATAAATTTACTCTTTAAGCTGCATGCAACTAAAACATATACATACAACACGCTCGCGGAAGCTTTACATCTAAACATAAACAAACAATTACTTTCTGTAACATACGACTTTTATATTGAAATAACAGTAACTACCGATATGCATCATTTACAGGAAATTACACATAAGCACACAAGCAATCATAATCACATATATGATAAAATCGTAACATAGGCATGTAAATAAAAAAACAACATATCAATTTATCATACAATTGGTACTTATCTTAGGAAGACTGTCACCAACTGCTTACAGACTGTCCACGAACCTCCCAGCCATAGACTACACTGTTCATTACTCTCAACAGTGAGTCATCCCCGAGCTGGGACTGAACTCCACCCAAAGTAAAGGGTTCTTATCCAGGTTAAGGCTCATGGACAGCAGGAAAGACTCCGTCTCAGGTGCTCACTCAACTAACAACCTACAACCTCTCATTCTCCACATGCCTGTCCCACCCAAGGAAGTGTGCCCCTTCTTTGCTCAACAGTCCCTCGACTGCCCCACTTCCCTTCCAGGGCTTCAGCAACAGGTTGGACCGGAAGTCTCAGAGCGTTGTAGCTGCAATTTAGCACCTTCGGGAATCAATCCCCAACAATTCTCTTGCTCAGTGAACTGCTCACGGGCCTGACAACCCGCTTCTTCAATCCCGCTTCAAGCTAATCGGGTACACCAACCAAAAAGGGTGCGGAAACAGGCTTCGAAAGGGTGAAATGGCTGTCTCAAGGATAACATAATGTATGAGTGAAATGGTCATGGAATCATTGACTGGATAACTGAGTGTGTACAGGAATTACTGTGAACTCTTCGTGAAAAGTGATTGTGAGAATGATGGTCGTCCCGCTGTTTGTAAGGTATCCGTGAGAAAACTCTCAATGAGCTAAGTTCCCCCACGATATGAATGCATGTCCCCAACTTGACACTTGTCATATCAGAAGTTACTTTTGTCCACTTGTCCCCAACTTTAGAACTTAGGATAAAATAATTATCCATACTTTATGTTTTAGGAAATATTAATATAATATTCCCTTGAGTTTTGGCCCTCCCTTTCCCTAACTGGTGAAATTCAGTCCCCCATTTCTTTTATCATGGTCGGTCTGCGCGCAGTGATGTATTTTATATTAATCATGAGTCATGTACAAAGTAGGCACATTGGCGTTTGACATCTAGGTGTTCTGGCCTAATACCAAAACATAAGCATTCCGACTTATAATACTGGCTCACCAGCCTATAATGCATATCATATACATAAAGGTTCGCTGACCTTAATATTGCGTGCACTTTAGTTACTACGCGCGGTATCTTGCGATGTGCATATTACATCATTTTACTGCGCAGTTCATGCACGCAATATGCCACATGATGTGCATTATCAAATGAGGTCAAAACAACTCACCAGCTTAAGTATATTTATATTAAATTTACAATTGGGTTTGGTTGAGGGATATTACAATCCTGGACATAAGGACAAGGACTTCACGCAGGGGTGATGTTGATTATCTTCGAGTAGGCTTAAAGGGCAGACATCCAAGCAAGGCAAAGTGGATTGAGAAGGACAAGGTGAGATAACTCTTCCCTCACTTATCTATTGATTAATAAAAGATTTTGGTGGTCCAAAAAGCTCTCAGTGGGAAGGCGTGATCCAAAAAGGATCCAGAGAAGACTAAGGACAACTCATAATTCGCAGAAGCAACTCAGGAAGCTCAGAATGGCCTCAACAGACAGAGAAAGGGAAAAAATTCAAAGTCCTCAAACTAATTGGAATTGGCATCATTACGAAGGGCGCGTCAGAAGCTTTCCAATGACGTAAATGACTCGTCAAACAAAGTTACGGATCAAAAGATATTCACAATCAAAGTTTTGGTCAACCTAGCCCAGTCAGGAGGGATGAGTCAATGTTCGTACTGCTGACGTCAACACCAGTATGAATGATGTCAGCGTCCATACAATGTACGTGGCACACACAGGAGGTGACACATGTCATGCTCACGTTAGCATGACGTCAACATGGTGACGTGGCAGCACCAGAGTCTGTGGACCAATGAGGAAGTGCCATGTGGCAGACCATACAGGACGTGGCAAGGTGATTGTGCAAGTGGATGGCATGGGCCAATGGTTGGCTGCCACGTGGTAGTGGGAAAATGCCCAGTGAGGACCCGAAACTAGATTTTCAAAAATAAAAAAAGAGGCTCGCCAAATCTGGTGGCCAAACTACAACTCCGACGAATCTAAACAACAAACTCCAAACTCCAAACTTGGAGACGGTTCCAAACTCATATATATATTGTTATAACAATAATCCCAAAAGGGGAGGCCCGCGGGCTCGACCCCGGGACCTCCCCCTATCCAAACGCCTTACAATAGCATCTGCCAACCGTTGGGCCAACGGACTCCGTTGGTTAGTCTGCCCGACATTTCACTTAAATGCCGAGTCTGCCCACAAACGGGGGGAGGGCTCTCGACAGTATAGTCAGGGATGATTTTCGAGACAAAGTACAAAGAATTAATTACGGGTTGTAGGCACGAAAACCAAGACAAGATTTCTCAAGGATTTGGGAGTGCCAGAGTCAGATTGAGGCGTGGAGACAATCATTTTTGGGTAATTCGATGCCACGAATTCAATGGTGCTGTCTATTTTATGATCTGAGCAAAGCTTCTACAACTTAATTCTAGAATGAGGTATACTTATGTATTTTGCCAAATTCTTTTGTTGAGTTAATAAAATGTCCTACCCATTTGAGAGCAGGACCCAGAGACGTAGTCTACCAGAGAAGAACTTCGTTATCAAGTTTTTGTGTTTATTTGATGCTTATGTCTCTTTATTATTGAGCTTTTCCTTCTTTATGGTGCACTTTAATTTATGCTCATTTAATAAAATTCTTTATAAGTCACTTCGATGAAAAGATCCCAGGTCACCTTCGCCCCCATACCATCTCCATTCACTGTATCCAATACCCATGAGCCAAACTTCGGCTCAGTCTCAACATCGTCATCCACTGATGAATCTCATAGGAGGCCCATACGAGACAACTCGTGCTTCATATAACGACGAAATTTGATCCACGTGTAACAAAGCATGTGACCCCAATGCCCAGGTTATCCCCGCGAGCCCCACCCCCAATCCAAGAGTTGATCATTAGGGAGGGGGGGCTAGGCTTTCCTCCCTGTTGATCCAGAAGGAACCATGGCCTAATCAAATAACTTTGTTGGCCATTTCATTAGTTGTTGTGTTATTTTCGCAGAAAACATGAAAAAATTGTGCAAAGAGAAAGGATAAATTGAGTTTGATACGTCCAATAAAAATCTTCAAACTAACATTCTTTGGATAAGAACCTGTCACAAAATATCTTATTGTATTTTTTGAATTACCCACAATATTCAACTAAAAGATTTTTCATTGTTTGAAGATTTGAGTACAATGAAAAAACACATAAGCCTTAGCCTTTGTTCTTTGTTGTTTGAGGATAGCCCAAGGTTCCAATAAAATTCAACTTCCCAATTTCATCTAGGGCCATAAAGCATTCACCGCAATTTTAAGAATTAAATAAAGTAAACTTGAGTGACAATATATATATTTAAAAATCGCTAATATTAATATATAACGACTAAATAAAGAATTTAGAAAAAACCAATAAATACCCACCAAATTTAACCGTGGATCATATATCAAGAAAAGGCCGAGGTGTTACTACAGAAAGCCTGGGTCCTGCACACATTTATTGCGTTTTCGTTCCGTGCTTTTCGTTTTTATTTTAAAAATGGTTGTAAAGCAACATGATTTGACTGGATAAAGCGTGTCCTGCTTTAATCACACAAGGACATTTAACTTGATCAGAGTTTTGACTTTCGAATTTTCTGAAAGATACGGCGTTAAGTTTTTCGCCTACCGTAACAGTAACTTTGGCAAAATCTTGAAAATACTGAGCAGATTAAGCCAATTGAGTGAATGTATATTAATTTGCTTGCTTAGGATTAAATGTATTGTTTTCCTGCTCTAACAGGCGGCAAGAAATTGAGTGATTACCCGGGCCGTTACTTATAGGGCGCTCTGAATAAAACAGGCTGGAAATTGTGGATAATTTGACAGTTGACCTAAATTAAGCATCTTCGGAAAACAACGAATACCTTGCCTCTATGTGTGTATTATCACAGCATCTGGCTGGACTTTACCGGTATAGTAAGTTCGACGAAATCTTTACAACTATTGAGGGAAATTAAGCAAATTTTGAGTGAATGTATATTAATTTCCTTGCTTACGCTTAAATATATAGTTTTTAAGCTCTAACTTGTGGCAAGAAAATGAGTGATTCGCTGAGCCGTTAATGGTGAGCCTCTCTGCTAAAAACAGGGCTGGAAATTGTGGATAATTTGACAGTTTACCTAAATGAAGTGTATTTCTTTGAACTTTAAAGGAAAAGTGAGTCACTTGCTTCTGTGTATGCCAAATTTCACAGCATTTGCTGAAATTTACCGGTACAGTAAATTTGAAGAAATAAAAAAAAAATAGAGCAAATTCAGCAAATTTTGAGTGTTAAATGTATATTAATGTGGTTGTAATGTGGTTGTTTACGTTAAAACGTCTCGTTTTTGTCTTCAACTTAGGGTTAGAATACTGAGTGATTCCCGAGCCGTTAATTACTAGGCGCTCTTAGAGAAACAAAGCTGGAAAAAGTGGATAATTTGGCAGGTTACCTAATTGAAAGCGTAGAAAAGTAATTGACTTGTCTACGTGTGCCAAATTTCACCGCATTTGGCTGAAATTTAGCTGGACTGTAGTAGAATGATGTCATTAATTTAGCGGTTTCGGCTATAACTTTGGCAGGGAATGTGGATCTGGGAAAAATACATGCTTGACATGCAGTACAAGTTTGTAACGGGCTGGGATTATTTTAGCGGTTTCGGCTATAACTTTGGTAAGGGAATGTGGATTTGAGAAAAATACAGGCTTGATATGCAGTAAAAGTTTGTAACGGCTTGCCCGTTGAATCCAAATTAGGCTTTTGGATGCTTGTCTTTTTGGCTTTTATATTTAACCTTGAGAGAATACCTTTCTATATAAGTTTGCATGCACTTGCATGCAAATTTTATGGAATTTCTGTCATAATAAAACACGACTGAGGATATAATGTTAGACAATAGCCCGTGCTGGATGCGATTGTTTTATAAATTTTTTTGATAAAGATTATCATGTTTTATAGGCCTAAGATGAAGAGTACGCTTTGCTCTTGAATCCAGTGGCGGCTCTGAATTAGCTTGAGCGTTTCTTTACTGGACAGTTGGATCCACGGCTCTTCAGCTCGCAGAAAAGTAGTCGAGCTGTTAGTTACCGTCCTCAGCGGGGAAAGTTGAATGGATGTGCAACCAAAATTGCAGCGATGGCTGTGTTTGGTTATGTATATCTTATTTGGCATAGCTGTGCAAATTAGCGGAGGTCCGGCGGAGGATTTAATTGATAGATTGCCTGGTCAGCCAAAAGTAAATTTCAAACAATATGCTGGATACATCACGGTCGATGAGCACGCTGGCCGCGCATTGTTTTATTATTTTGCTGAAGCAGAGGATGATTCGGATTCCAAGCCCGTTGCTTTATGGTTAAATGGAGGTACGATACCTTTACTCTTGAGATCTCCTCGTTCAATATATACTCAGATACTTACTAAAGATCAGGCTAGTTGTAACGTTTTTCTTAAAATCCCCCATGTCGTGTTCCTATTTTACCGCCGCAAGTATTTCACTGCTTTCTGCTATCCATTATACAGATAACTAACATTCTTGCATCTAGTAAACAATGCAAGCTCAATGCAATTATTAACAAAAATCCGCTCAATGCAATTATTAACAAAAATCCTTTCTATATTCCATGGCAATCAATATGCACCTAGCAGCAGAGTAGTAAATGCTGTATATGATTGGCTATGCATCATTTAATACCGTGTGCTGCTGGGTGCATAATGTTTGCCCCAATTAGTTCAAATCTGTCATATTTAGTCACCTCTATCAGTAATTTATGTTTTGTGTCCTTAAACATCCGAGTACTCTACAAGGCTGAAAGGTCTGAATGTAGAAGAAATAAAGTTTATTCGTCCTGCTTTCATCCTGAATTTTTTTAAGGCTCATATGTATAGGATGTCCTTAATCACTTATAGGCACCTTTGGTTGAGGCAGCATTGACAAATGTTCTATCAATAGGGATTGTTAGTAAGAAAATTCTGATTAAAGATAATTACATTCCACTCTTACCAGACTTGGCTCGGTGAAAAACTTGGTGAGGCAAAAGAATTAAGAGTTCGTAGGCTCAACTTGCGGAAAACAGGGCAAAACCCCCCAGTGGGAATGGATGAGGCGAGATGCAAGTCGTGGGTGACTTTGATGACATAAAAACGCCTCATAATGCAGCAGCTTAGCTGAAGAACAGCTGTAAACTAGCATTGACAAATGTTCTATCAACAGGAACTGTTACTAAGAAAATTCTTAGTAAAGATAATTACATTCCACTGTTACCAGACTCGGCTTGCTGACAAAATTGGTGATGCAAAAGAGTCAAGAGTTTGTAGACTTGACTTGGGGAAAACAGGGGATAACCGTCAAAATGGGTGTGGATGAGGGCAGATACATGTGCTGAGTGATTTTGATGCAATAAAAATGCCTCATAGCACGGCAGCTTATCTGAAGGAGAGCTATAAGTTAGCCTAAGTAGCATTTCCAAAAAAATACAAGGGAAAACTCAGATACCAGATAGTACAAAAATATAAAAAATACACAGATTTTGTTAAAAAAAGAAATTTTGATTAACATGAAATAAATCCATGTCTATACCATGTAGAGTATTAATAATTCCATGTCTATACAATGTAGAATATTAATATATGTCGAAAATTCAAATATACAATGAGTCATTACTTAAGAATGGGAAGCTTCTTATGTTTCTATTTCTTGCGTTGCCTCAACCCCGAGGAAATCTAATAAAAAAATTCATATATACAATGAGTCATTATTTAAGAATGGGAAGCATCTTATTTTTCTATTTCCTTCGCTGCCTCAACCCCAAGGAAATATAATAAGTCCTTTGGTGTAAAATAACAGCCTCCTCCTTGTCTAGTGAATCTGATGTTGAATCTATGTCGCCCAACTCCATTGCCCCATGATTCATGCCTTCTGCAATGATTATGTTGAAACTGTACTAAAATAAAATAATTAAAAGATTAGAGAAACAAAACTTAAGTTTCTCACAGAAATATGAAATCTTGTTGGTGGAAAGAAGGCTTTACCCGCTTGAGTTGGAAGCAATAAGGAGGACGATCCTATATAGGCAGAGAGTGCCAGAGATGGATATCAACATGTTCCCACACCGAAACAGTGAGTGAAAGTTCCAAAGAAGGAAGAATATATGGGATATTCAGTGCAAAAGATGGCTGGAATGTTAGGAATAACATGAGAGGACTTTTCCCGAGATAGGAGAGCATTGAAACGACACATACAATACTGCTACAGGAGGGGGAAATGGAAGAGGAGAGCCAAGCAAAAACAACAATACTATATTAAACATTTTAACCTAGCAAGAGATATTAAGGTGCAAGAATACCTTAAGCTTAATGTGCCTTGGAGAGAGAAACATGTCTTGGACTCTTGGCCCAACTTAGGATAAGCTTGCATGGGCTAAGATGTGAGACAAGGAGGTGAAAGGAGCCCAAGGAGGAATGTAACAGCAGGATTTGTCAAATTTGCGGTTTTGAGGAGGTAGAAACCTAACGACACTTCCTCCTCAACTATACCACCTACAACAACATTAGAAAGGGATTGGTGTTGGAAGAGGGAGGAATGGCCCACAATATTTTAAGATAGCTAGCTGGAAGATGTTGCAAGGAGGGCATTACTAATGATGCACATCAGGGACAAGCTGTTGTGGGCAAACATGTAGGCCCAATCCGATCTTCCTGGGGGCATGCCATCCAATTAAGTAGCTCGGTGACTCTTGCACAAAATCCCTTGTATAAGGTATCCTTCTATATATCAATTATCATTTACTTTATAAATCCGCACAAGGGATTTTAACACCTTATACAAGGGATACAACTCTCTATAAATCCCTTGTATATACTTTATAAATCAAGTTGAATGAGTTGTCAAACTCAAGTTGTAAAAGGTCAAGTTGTAAAAGTCGAGTTGCATAAAGTTGCATAGTTGCATATTGCATGCATGACATGTGCATGCTGAGTTAGTTTGCATGCATTGACAAGTCAAGGGCGAGTTGTAATTGAAGTCTCAAGTCTAGTTCTAAATTCAAACTAAGTGAAGTCTCTTGTCCAAGATCTATTTCAAGCTGAAGTCGAAGCATGCAAACAAGTTTTTATTTTCGAGCCCTCTCCTTCTCCTCTCCATGCCTTATAAGCAGAGGTTGACCCTCATTCTAATCATTGTGTTATGCAGTGTGAGGTAGAAAGAGTAGAAGGCTGTGAGTGCTGATATATCAGCATAAGAAGGCAACTTATATAATAGAGTAAGAAGGCTGCATATCTATCTGTTAGTGGGCGGCAAAGTACACCTACAGTGCTGGTGTATATCAGCCCAGAAAAGGACAACAAGTTTCTGTATCGGTGATGGTGCTAGACAACAGAAAAGGATAGCAACCAGCTTGTAACAGTGCTGGTATATTTCAGCAGAGAAAGGACAACAAGGTGTTGCTGTACCTACAGGTCATACAGTCATGTCAAAGTCATATTGGAAAGCTCAATTTCATGGTGGGTGTTTGCAAGTGATCATACTTTATATTTGCAATAAAAGGAGATTGTTTGCTGGGGTTTTTCTCTCTGTATAAGGTTTCCCCAAGGTATATGTGTTGTTCATGTTTATGCTTGTGGATCTACATAGTTCTGTATTGTTCAAATATATTAAGCTGGAATCAAAGTGTTGAAGAATTTAAAGAAATACTCCGCATATTATATCAAGCTCGATAATTTAACATGGTTTCAGAGCTTAGGGTGTGAAACAACTTGTTGAAGTGCAGTAGCAGGTACACACAGATCCAAGCGAGCTTGATCAAGTTTCCAGCATGAGGTCCATGGCATCCTCCATTTCTGTCAGAGTCGAGGATAGGCTTGAAGGAGCTTCCAACTTCAATGTGTGGAAGCTCAGGATAATGAATATCTTGCAGGAGCATGATCTTGAGCAGTATGTGACCACAATGATGGAGGAACCCACCACTAATGTAGGAAGAGCGACCTTCAGGAAGAATCAAGCTAAGGCCAAGTGAATCATCTTTGACTTAGTCAACGACAGTATAATGCCAGCAATGATTTTGTTAATGACTACCAAGGACTGTATGGATACCTTGGTAAATCTGTATGAGAAACAGGCACCAAGTCAGAAGATGACACTTAAGCATAAGCTTAAGTATTTGAAGATGGAGAAAGGTGAATCGGTAGCATCTTTCTATTCTAGGATAGCCTAGATCAGAGATCAACTTTTGGTCATAGGTGTTACAGTGGATGATGATGACTTAGTGCAGGCCATATTTGATGGTCTTATTTCTTCATGGGAGACTTTCTTATCCAGTGTGAGTGGGAGAGAGATTCAGCCCACGTTTGAGAGGTTATGGCATGATTGCCTTCAAGAGGAGAGTCACACTGCTACCTGTTAATGTTTTATGCTGATATTATAGTTCTTTGCATTTCATAAAGATAAGAGCATAACAACCACAAGATCACTATGAAATACACATCCACAAGTACACAACATTTATCCTGGGAAACCCTCTAGGGGAAGAAAACCCAGCAAAAACTTCCTTATCATAAATAGCTTATCAAGAGTTCAAGAGATAACTCAACCAATACAGAAAATCCTCCTCCAAGAGATGCGCCACCCTTCTTCTTCTTTCAC
>JASDQU010101271.1:189869-200130 GCA_032191745.1 Picea mariana | reverse complement strand
TTCCACAAGAGAAGTGAACATCTAAAAGGGGTCCAAGGAGAAAACTATTATGGGTATTAATTCCACCCACTTTTTTGAATTTTATTATCATTTGGGACAACCTTTTATTTTCTGGTTGACTGTATGAGAGCCCAATCATTGAATACCTATAAGAGGGTGGGTGTGAGAGTCACAACCCATGGTTATTGGAAACATGGGGCTAAGTACAATTAGATTTGGAAAGAGTGTGAGTCAAATTTTCTTGGGAAAAGAGAGAAAATTCATATGGGTGGTTTTAGGCATGTTTTTTGGCATAAACAAAAAGAAAATATCAAGGAAGAAAAGCACTATAGCTGGAGAAAGAGGGTTGGGTGAATTCCGAAGTGTTTTGAAGATGAAAAATGAAGAGCCAAGTTGTCATGCCTAAAGAGTGAACTCCTGGGTGAGTTGCACTATAGCAACAAGTGATTGTTGTTGTTTTTACTGGTAGTTTTCTTGGTAGTGAGTTCCATTGAATTCCCAGTAGTGAGATTATGAGTTACCTATGCTAGAGAAACCCTGATAAATGAATGAGAATTTTGATGGACTAATAATAGTGAAGGGGTACATTCCTTGGGTTGGGTAGGTCAAGAGGAAGATAGTTGGAGGAAATTTGGGATAGTTGTAGGAGAGTACCTGTGGGTTGTGGGATATTGAGTTGTGAGTAGACTGTGAGAGGCACCCTTATTTTTTGAATTCCTAGCCCCATCTCGGGGGTGACTGACTATTGATATTTGGAAAAACAAGTCTATGGTTGGGTGGAACATACTTCCCAAATAGTTGGTTGTGCAATTGTTTTAAAAATATAAGTGTTTACTTGTTTTTTTGAGTTAAATTATGAGTTAGTTGTTGTGCATTTTACTCTATGAATGGAACTGCTTTATATATTGTTGTAGATGTTTTTTTAGTTGTATCCATGTTCATTTCAACATGTTATAGTTGCATATCATTATGGGTGTATAAAATTGGCTATATCTATGTATAATTCGTAGTTGGTAAGATACATGAAATTATTTAGAATCTTTTTCAAATTTATGTGTATTCCACGTAGTAATGTCCTCAATTAAGTTGGGGAACATTATAGATTGGTATCAGAGCTCAAGGTTCAACACCAAGCTTGTATAGGCCAAGATCCAACGTGAAATTGGTATATTTTTGCTGTTGTAGAGTTTCACCATGATGGATTTGGGGAAAATTATAGAACCAAAGTGAAATTCCCAAATTTATGGATGGATTTGAATTTAATTTTTCTTTAGAATAGTTGAAGAATAAATTTGTGGCATCAATATGCGAGTTGAAAAGTCGAATTTGACTTTGTAAGTTGAATTTTTTTTTTTCATGGTGGGTGTGAAGTTTGGTGATCGACAGTTTGGATAATTTCATTTGTAAGAATCAATGACCAAGATCTATTTGTAGAGTCCGAAGAGGGGGTTCTTAACAATCGATTAAAATTCGGGTTTTAGACGAATCCTGTAGCAGGTAAAAATGTCATCCTGAAAAAAAAAAACTCCGAAGGCATGAGCCCAAACAAACAAGGACCATTCATCATATTGAGGGCCAATCCTAGTTGTCTACCACAATTTGGGTTTCGAAAGAATATGTTTAGAAGGCCCAATTAGAGAAATTCTGTTTCTAAAAAGGAGTTGTCCGATCAAGATAACTAATGTAGAACTTGATAGACTGAGATGATCGGGGTCGTTGATCGATAGTTTCCTCAGTTGTTAGATCTCGTGGGAAGTTTGTTTCATAAATAATCATTCAGGATCAACTGTGGAGGTAATTTAAGTTTCCAAAGAAGGAGGATTGATAGCCTATGGCCGATCAATAGGTGGAAACTTGCTAGTTGTCTTTGAAATAGTTATCTTAGAGTGTTTTCAGAAGGAGAGGTTTCTGAAGGGTTTCAGAAGGAAAATTTTCTAAAGGTGTTCAAAGGGGAATTTTCCAAAGGGTTTTGGAAGGAGATGTTTTGGAAGGTTTTTTGGAGGGGAAGTTTCCGAAGGGTTTCAAAAGGAAAAGTTTCCTAAAGTGTTTTCAAGGGGATGTTTCTAAAGGGTTTTGGAAGGAGAGTTTTTTGAAGGGTTTTCAGAAGGAGAATGTTTTGAAGGGTTTTCAAAAGGAGAAGTTTCTAAAGGTTTTTCAAAAGGAAAGATTTACAATAGTGTTTAGGCTTCAGGTTTCAGGAGGATCTAGGAGGGCAAGTAAAATTATAATTTCCAATGGAAAGGACTTGAGAGGGAAGATCCCAATAAGCTTGAAGGAGGTATGGATGAGGTCTAAGGAGGACGTTTATAGATGATGAAAAGGATGAATTGAGGGATGCCACATGGAATTAATAGGCAAATGCAATTCCATGTCAATTGGACTACCCAGGTCCAAGCACAAGATAATTTGAACAGATGTTATAACAATTAATTAATGCTTTTCCATGATATTATTTTTAGCTTCTAAATTCCTTTATCTTCTAGAGCGATTTTGAGGGCCTAAACAACATTTTTAGGAAGTAAAAAACATGAGGAAAATGTACCCTTGTTACACCTTGTCTCTGTAGCTTAAATGAAACAAATTGGAAAGAGATTTCTAATGAGCTATCTCAGAAACAAAACAGAGCTCGTATGAGAAAGATACAACTACAATAGTTAAGAGTATAATTTTGGCACCAATTTACTTTCATAGGGCGTAACTCCTTGCTCAGAAATCTGTTTGGGGCACAAGAACATTCTATGGAAATATGAAAAACCATAAAATTTATCCATGGAGCTAAATGTGGAATATGGGTATATAAAAATGCATATGAAGAAAAATAAGACACATGTAGCATACATGGATAAAAGGGAAAAATAGTCAAAACTTCCACAAACCATAACTTTCATCCAAGAGATTAGATTTGGGAAAACAAATGGTCATTGGAAAGGTATCGTGGAGGACAAGACATATATCAACCCAAAAAATTAATTTGAGCAATAAATTTTCTAGTAAACTCAAAAGAAGATGATTGGTGGCCATTAAAGAGTAAAAAACATTATGCGTTATTTTTCCAAAACTATGTATGTATGTATGTATTTTTCTAGCATAAATTTATTTGCTTGCACATTTTCTCACAAAATTTAGAGCTACAAGAAGCCAATTTGGTTCCTATATGAGAAATACAGTAATGGCTACATGTCATCATGGGAAATGTTGAGATAAAGTGTAATGGAAGAAGAGACATGCAAGATCATGTAACTATGAGGATCCTGCGGAGAAAAGTGTAGATATATAGGGAATATAATGAGAAGATCATGAAATTCTAGGAAAAAATACAATAAAGCATGAATATGATGCATAGGAAAGTTAATAAAGACTCTGACACAAATTAAGTGGATAGTGTTAGACATGTTACAACATCCAAATCCCATAGAAGAAGGGATAAACAAAGGAATGGCAAGAAATCAAGGAGTATGAGAAGGCATCATCATTCCCCAGGACAATCCATTAGGACCAAGCATGAGAAATATTGGTTAGTTCAGTTGGCCACAAGGGCTAAGAGAAAAATCAGTGAGCTAGTTAAAGATTTCCCAATATACATGGATGGACTTAGCACAAAATTGGATGTTAACATCATACCATTGGGTTTATATGATTGTATAATTGGCATGAATTGGTTGTAACAACGCCATGTTGTCCTAGACTATTACAAAAAAAAATTCACATGTCTTGATGAAGAAGGGTGGCAAGGAAAGGTTAAAGGAATTCCAAGAATTGTAGTTGTTAGATAAATTTCAGCCATGCAACTGAAAAAGAGTTTAAGGAAAGGATGTCAAATTTTTTCAACCCATACCTTGGCATCTAGATATTAAATGACAAGCATTGAATAGCATCTCGTCTTGAGGGATTTTGAAGATGTTTTTGGGGAAATCCAAATATTTCCACCCAAGAGAGACATTGATTTCTCTATTGATTTCATGCCAAGATTTTTCCCAATGTCCAAGACACCTTATAGAATGAGCATACTAGAAATGAAGGAGTTGAAAAGGTAGCTTGAATAAATTTTGAAGAAAGGGTATATACACCCAAGTGTGTCACCTTTGGTAGCCTTGGTTTATTTTGTGAAGAAGAAAGATGAAACCTTAAGGATGTGTATTGATTTTAGATGGTTGAATAAGCTCACCATAAAGAACAAATGTCCTTTTCGAAGGATTGATGATTTATTTGATTAGTTAAAGGATGAAAGAATATTTTCCAAGATTGACTTGAGGTTAGGTTATCATCAAGTGAGGATAAAAGAGGAGGATATCAATAAGATAACATTTAGGACAATATATGGGTATTACGAATTTACAATAGTGCCATTTGGGATATCAAATGCCCCAAGTGTTTTTATGTACCTGATGAATGGAATGTTCGGGGAGTACCCAGACAAGTTTGTGATTAGTTTCTCAAATGATAATCTCATTTACTCAAAGAAAAAAAAAGACAATGAGAAACATTTAACAATGGTGCTGCAAGTCTTAAGAGAGAATAAATTGTATGCTAAGCTAAGTAAGTGCATCTTTTATCATAAGAACATTCACTACTTGGGGCATATTATTTCAGCAGATGGGATAACAGTTGATCCTGAGAAGATAAACACCATTTGAGGACGACCAATGCTAAGAAATATTACAGAGGCTAGATCATTCATGGGTCTTTCTAGTTATTACTGAAGATTCATAAAATGATTCTCAAATATTTCAAGCCCAGTCACTTCATTGCAAAATAAGGGAGTGAAATTTTAATGGAATCCCAAATGTGAAGAAAGCTTTCAACAATTGAAAGGCATATTGACCAATGTGCCAACATTTAACAGTGTAGATCTAGATGAAGATTTTGGTGTGTGCATTGATGCATGCAAGGAAGGGCTTGGTGGAGTTATCACTCAAAGGGATTATGTTGTACGGTATAAGTATAGAAAATTAAAAGAGCACGAGAGGAATTATGCTACCCATGACTTTGAATTAGCAACAATCGTACATGCACTAAAAATGTGGAGACATTACCTCACGAGAAAAAATTTGAGCTAAGGATAGACCACTGTGGTTTAAATTTTTTATTTGGATAACCTACTTTAAATATGAGACAAACTATATGGATGGAATTTATGAGTGAATATGACTTTGATATTTAATATATCAAAGGAAAAGAGAATCAAGTGGTTAAATCTCTCATCAAGTCTAAAAATATCAATAACATATGCCGCAAACATTTAATATATTCATACATTCAAATACATGGAGGTATCCTCTACATATCATTCAAATGCACAAACAAATGATAGGAAATGGTCATACATTCAAAGGAAATCACTTCTATATCATAAGTAGACATCACACAACAACACTAAATATGATGAATAGCCTGTTGCCTAATATTTTATAAATCAAATCTGATACAAGAGAAGAAAAAATGGGAGTATATGCTTTATAAGAACACAAATACTATAAATAAAAATTACAGGTAGAAACTTAAATGTAGGGGACGAATCTCTGATTTCCTACTACATTTATCAATCGATGGTGCTCAAGATTTCATTAGTCAAACAATTTTGGTTGCAAGAAACTCTTAAACTCCCCAAATTGCCGACCCTAGCAATGAGTACCTTCATTTTCTTTTATTACTCTTGCTCATGCCCTAAAATTTCTTCTTGAAACCACTTTAGCTTCTTGAAACCATTTCGAGCTTCTTGAAACTTTTTCCATCTTCCTGTTTCTTGGATGGTTTCTCCCCTGGTCAAAATTAATCACTTTTATGTGATGGGATATGTTATAGAGAAATATCATGGACTGAATGGAAACATTTTAGCCAAAATATCAATCATGCATCGCTCCTCAAAAATCCCTACAATCATTTCTTCTATTGGATGGGTGCTCAAGATCGAATCTATAGAAATCATGAGAATCAATCACCATTGGATCTATATTAGTCATCAATCGAAGGCACACCCATCAAAACAATCTTTCCAAGGCATAATATTTAGCATCCATTAGATTTCCTTGATTGAATCTGGACCATTTATCAGTGTCACACCTATCAGAGCGTTGGAGGATCGAATTTTAAATGGGACCTCAAAAAGGGAAATTTGAAATCCAATTCTTGATCGTCCATCAAAGATCCAAAAAACATTGAGGGTCGTTGATCTGACCTCTTTTGAATGAGATAAAAGGCTAAGGCATAAAATCATCTTGTTGATGTCACATTGGACATATGGAAGATTTTTGTTATCCCATGTTGAAACTAATGTGGCATTGGAGAAAGACACATGTCACTTAGATTTGACATTTTTACCCATGTATATGGTGGGTTCCACTTGTCCATGTGGAATTCTTTGATTGTCTCTGATAGTGCCTCGCTAACATGACCCCCAACTGGGAGGCTTTAACACTCAAGAGAAAATCTTGTTTGTTGATTATCTCCTCTTGAAAACGGTCCAAATCAGATCCGTACCATCCATCACAGATTATTCAAAGTGCTAGGAGTGTGGCTTCAAATTGGACCCCAATGAGGGAGCTTCAAAATTACATCTCATCTGTCGATCATGAGCCTATGCCAAGAGGTTTGAAGGAATATATGGGTCGTTTATCAGCTCAACTTGCAAGAGACCCAAGAGAAGATATAGGTCATCCATTGGAGGTTCCCATTCGAAGTGATCAAGATATGACTTCGAACAAGACTCTGATGAGGGGACTCCGAGCTCAAATCTCAACCATTGATCTAAAACTACAAACAGAGGTCTGATGATGCACGAGGGGATTCTATCTGGATCAATTAAGAACCAAAAATCTATTAATGAATGAACTTTATGATGCTAATGCCACCATGTTCATGTGGCACCTTCCCATTAGTCCATGTTGGCACTGAGGTGGTAGCTGCAACGTGACACATGTCGGCCTGATTTGTCCCTTTTATGCATGCATCAAACAAGTTTCACCTGTCCACATAGAAGACTCTGGCTAGCTCTGATAGAGCTCTAGTAGCAGGTTGTCATGACATATGGCTGGGATTATTAAATGCATGAATATTGTCCCTTGACCAAGTTTTGAGGATCCTTGGTCATGTTGGACATATTTTTGGGACTTCGACAGGCTGTCAAAGGCAGAGTGCAAGACGAAGAGGAGATCACAGGATCTTAGCCCCCTTTTAGGGATTTTTGGGATTTGGGATTATGTAACAGGCATGGGGTTGTCGGCCCATGGTTTTACCCATGTTTAGGCCCAATTTTGTTATGTATAAATAAGTAGCTAGGTGATGTAAGAAGTAGACCTAGTAGGCCAGTGTGCTAAGTGCTAAGTGAGTATGAATGGCTAAGTGTGAATGACAAGTCAGTTGTAAGTGGTGCTAAGTGCAAGTAACAGTTGTAAGTGCTTTGTGTATGTTTGCAAGGCTGAGTGCAAGTGTCTATAAGGGACTATATGTAGGATTTGTGTTGTAACCTAGCTTGGGGAAGGAGGATCTAGTGAAGAGTGCACAAATATCCTTTCCTCTATGAATTTTATCTGAAGGCTCTATGCATGTAAGAAGGTTGATGAAAGATAATAAAGAATATGAGGAGTTGGTGGACGTAGCCCCAGGGTGGGGGTGAACCATGTACATCCTATCTTATGAATTCTTTGTGTGATGCGTTAATTTGTTTATGTAATTACTTACTTAGTTATTTGATATAGATGAATGATTGGTAGATCTATTGATGTTGAATAATGTGAATGAATGCTAGGTCTGATATTTATTTGTATGCTTAGTGCTTGGATCTGTTGAATCTTGTTGAATACTGTGATGTGCTGTAAATAGGGTTTATGTGCCCTATAGACAAAGATTAAATACTACTGAACTATAACTGTTAAGTGCTATGTAAAGTGTTACAATCACAGATCCGTGTTCTAGCTAAGGTTGCAGACACTGGAGTCCTGCAACCACCCCTACCTCTACCTCGGGTGAGACTTCATCTTCTTCGCAGGTGTTGCCGAAAGGGCCGGTAGATAGGGTTTTGTTGGTGCACTGTTATAGAGTTGAACCTTGGGTCTGTCCCTGTGCCAACAAATGGTTCTATTGCCAGGACTAAAACTGTGATTGTTGGGAACTAAGGAAAGAGAATCTTTCTGTGAATATCTGACTTGAAATTGTGAAAGCTTTATGCGTAGATCTGTCACTCTAATGCATAGTATTCTACTCAATCTGTGAAGCTTTGTTCTAAGAAAATAAGTTTGATCTGAAGAAAAGAGGTAAGATCTGAATGCTTTGTGCTTTGATAGATGTAAGAATAGTGAAAAGTTTTAGATCTAGAATCTTTGTGCTCTGCTGAAAGTACGATTAGTGGAAATTGTTGTTTCAAAAGTATGGATCTAGGTATATTTGATAAATTTTGTCCTAGCCTAAAAACTAGGGCACAAATAGAATAAAAGAGTTTTGATATGAGTAGGTCTGATAGAAATAATGAAAGATATGTTATACCTATGCATAGAAAGAATGTTTTGACTAACAAATGGATGCATGATCCTAGAAATAATTTTTTGTAGGTTATCTACTATTCTTCTAGTGCATAGTATAGGAAGGGTTGGGGATCATTTAAAAGAAAGAGAGGATTAAATATTTGTTAAAGTTGCAGAAGACTGGGACATCTTGCTAAGGAATGGCCTGGTAGAAGACCTAGTTGTCTTTGTTGTAAAGTTGTGGATCATGAAGTTCTGGATTGCCTTAGAATGATTGCTAAGGTTGAAAGAATGAATATGAGCCAAGAAGACCCTGAGAAAGGTCAAGACACTAAGACCGTGGAAGAACCCCAGAAAGAACCAGAGAATGTATTACTGCAAATGAAAGAAACCCTTAATCACCACCAAGACATCAACTTATCAGATATATTCAAAGAAAAAGAATACATAGAAGCATGAATAGGAGACTTCGACATAGACTATGATCTGGATAAAGAAACACAGGTGAATATTATAACAGAAAGAACTTGGGAAACCTTAGGAAATCCTATTATGATTCCTTCATTGGAGATAATAGGATTGTTTAGAGGAAAGATGGTAAACCTATGTGGAAAGCTCACCCAGATATCTATGAGGGCTCATGGAACTTCGACAGAGGAAGAATTTGAAGTTGTTAAATTTATTGAAAACAACGCCCCATTTTCTATATTACTAGGAAAACCTTGGATTGAGAGGGATTACGCCAGAAGGAAAGAAGAAGAATTCCTAGAGCAGAAGAAACATAAATTAAAAGATTTCATGACTAGGAAGATCACACACTTGATTGCAAAATAGGATAATTGATCGAATCTATTTAAAACCAAAGACTTGGATGTTGACATTGGAAGAACACAAGAAGACTCACAAAAGACGGAAGCACCTACCCTAGAAGAAGTATTTCCCTCGAATCCTAGGAAAGAATCTCAATAGTGTGAAGTTAATATACAATGAGGAGATAAGAATCATAATGAAAAAGGAATACCAAGGCGAAGCTCACTGGAAAGCAGGCTAGAAAACTAAGTAAGAAGAGAGAGAAGATCAAAAAGTTACAGACGGTTCAAGAGGGAACTTTAGAGAAGGAAAATTTGCAAAACTGGAACTTTGTCAGGATATCAGGACAGTGTCACATGGCACTTTGCCATGGTGAAGAAAAATATTCGTTGGGAACAGTATAACCGTTAGAACGATACCACGAATGGGTAGAAAGGCATCTATGATCAGAAGGCTCACTACTAGACTGTTGGGACTGCGCTGTAACGGACATAACTGAATTAATGAAGGCTTCTCAACCATTGGAAAGATATTTTTCCTAATTTATCTACTTATTCCATCGAACCTTCCACTGAGAACACTTTTTCCAACTGTGATTATCTAAGCTCACCAAAGTGTTGATTTGGCACAATGGTCATCAAGCTATCGCTATCCATCCCATTGTATTGAGTAGTTATTCTTCAAACCCGAGATAGGAAACCATGAGAGTGTATGTCCGAAGAAACTAGCACAGTTGAAGCGTTTTTGAAGGAGGTACTCATTGGCCTCATGACTGAAAGAGTAATGTCTGAGGGAATACAAGCGACGTCGACGTGAGGAGTGAAATCCTCCTTATCAACTGCTCATGGATCTGGACCATCCTGTAAGTTTTAAACCTGTGAAGTAAAGCAATGCATATATATTCTTAAGCAATACAGAAATTAATCAATGGCTCATACACAGAATACACAGAGATCTTTACCGGAAACCCTCAACCGGGAAAACCTTTCTTTTTC
>JASDQU010101271.1:149630-180446 GCA_032191745.1 Picea mariana | reverse complement strand
TCCATGGTGGAGATAAAAGATATGTTAAGTTAGAAACATGTATCCATTTTAATAGACCATGGTGCAAGTCTAAGTTATATTTCCCCTACAGTGGTAGAAAACTGTAGACTAGATAAAATCAAACATGGGAAATCTTGGCTAGCTCAGTTAGCTAAATGAAAAAAATAAAAGTTGTTGAAATGGTAAAAGTTTTACATCAAATATGGTTGGAATGGATACTAATATAGATATAAACATTTTACCATTATGATCTTATGATTTTCTCATAGTCATGGTGTAACATCCCCGACCCTCTAGAGACCGGGTAATGCTACCATGCGGAATATGCACTTATATGATATATATGCATTTTAATAAATTTAAAACACTAAATCACGATAACACAGAATTACTTCTACCAATTTAGATTCGAGCAAGATTAACAGTAAATATTCCACATGCAATGAAATACATGATAACATTCAAGCATCACAAAAAATGCATAAAATACATAATTAAGCACAACAATGATACTTATATTTTAGCTTGATTAAATCCACCAACTACGTACAGACCTTCCATGAACCTCCCAGCCTTAGACCGCACTGCTCATCACTCTCAATAGTAGGTCACCCCCAAGCTGGGACTAAATTCCACCGGGAAAGGGAATTCTAGGCTTAGAAAGGACAATAAGGAAGTTTCACAAAGAAACAGGAAGGATCTTTTATCCCATGGGCCACTTACGCCCACAACCCACAGACCCTCATTCGCCACACACCTCCTCCACCCCAGGAGGATACATCTTCACTAATACAATTCAATCGAATAGTACACCTCCTTTACCTTGGACTTCAACAATAGGTTGGACCAGAAGTCTCAGAGTACTGTAGCTACTACGGGACTCTCTTCTAAGAGAACTCACTTCCCAACAAACTCTCTCACCTGGTACAGTTGCTCGTAGGCCTAAAAACCTACCTCTTCAGCCAGTCCTCGAATCAGCAACAACGAAGTATGGGTGACAACAACAACAATAGATACTGAGTAAAATAGGTATGGACACCCAAAATGGCAACATCCTAACGCTAAGTCACAACACAACTCAGGAAACTACAATTGTGCCAGATTCACAGGAAGCAACACAGGATTGCTTCACGGCTTCTGGTTTCAGAGATGCATGAGGGTATACAGAGGTAAGACGACGAAGGTCTTGGGTTCACATGTAGGATGGGAGAATGGTAGGATGAACTCAGGCGGAGGATGGAAAAATGGGAATCCTCGAACATGAGTTGATGCTTTATCTTTAATTGAATGCGTCAATGTCAACACTTGTCTTCCTGGAACTGCATGCGCTCCATTTAGCCTACATCCCACTTTCAAGGAACTTAGGATAACAAAAGCATATCATGTTCACCTTAGTCTTCAGGAAATAATATTAAAATATTATTCCTCTATCCCGCCTTCCTTACCCTACCTAGTGGAGCTTAGTCCCCCATAAATCTTCTTCGTGGTCGGTATACATGCAATAATGTTTATATTTCTTTATTAATAATCTACATAATTACATATACAAAAATCAAGCTCATTGGCCTTGGCATCTGGCTCACCAGCCTAATAAACACATAAGACTTTCATCTTATAACCACTTGGATCACCAACCTATAAGAAAAATTACAATTCAGAAAGGGCTCGACCTTGGGGTATTACAATCCCCTCCCCTTATTTTTKCACTGTCCTCAATGCAACTTATTTACAAAACAACAACAAGATTTCCAAAATCTTCAAAAAGATGTGGGTACTCTACCCTCATAGCAACTTCCTGCTCCCATGTTGAATCCTCAGGACTGTACCAAGTCCACTGGACTTTTACAAGCCCTATGGATCGATTCCAGAGTTGCTTACTTTTCTGGTCCAGTATATGCACCAGATGCACCTGCAAGACCCCTTCTTGCTCCACTTGAATCACATTTCAATCGATTACATGATTAGCATCAGGTATATATTTCTTAAGCAATGAAAACGAAACACATTATGTACAGTCATGGATGCAGAAAATGCAATCATATATGAAACTAGTCCAATCCTTTCTAGGATTTCAAATGGTCCACAAAATCTGGCTTCCAACTTTGAAGAGTTTCCCAGCTTCAGGGAACTTTTGTTGGATTTCACTTTCAGGAAAACATGATCACCCACTTTAAACTCCCTGTGGGTCCTATTCTTATCAGCATAACTCTTCCGCCTATCTTGGGAAGCTTTCAGATTATTCTTAATCTTTAGCATTTTTTCTTCCATTTCCTTAAGAAACTCTGGTCCAACTACCGCTTTGTCAACTGGGTTATCCCAACTTACTGGAGTGTTGCACTTTTTGTTGTAAAGTGCTTCAAACGAGCTCATCTTCAATGACTCTTGATACCCATTGTCATAGGTGAATTCTACCAAGTGTAGGTAGTCTTCCCATTTAGATTGTTTTTCCATCACATACATGATCCAGGTGGATATTGGTGGCCACCCACCTCTTCCAACTGGCTCAAAACATTTTTCTGACAATTTTGGAAATTTACTATTCTTAGCAGTTTTAACTTCTTGGACCATTTTGAGGGCCTAAATGAATGTTTTTCTAGATCGAGCTTCTCAATGATAACTGAAGGCATGATTGATCCCCCAAAATGAATATCCTTGACAATACCTTTCCAATGGGTGCCTAAAATAGAGATTGTATGCAAAAGTTACGACCCTGAAAAATTGATGTACTAACTTACCCAAACGGGGCCCACATGACTTTTGGTGCTTCATCTCCTAGGGTTAGGTTTTTAGATGTTTAGGGTTTTTGGAATTTCTGTTTATTGTAAAAATGCCTTAAGAGAATCATTATAATCATATTCTTGAGAAAGAGCGCAGTCATCACATCTCTTCTCAGAGATAAGCCGCCACCATTCCAACAAGCTTGTTTCCGCTGCATTTTATAGTTTCATCTTATTTCCTTATTGAATAGAAAATTAGTTTTACTGTATCTTTGTTATTTTGTGTTAAGCACCTGTTAATAATATGTATTCATTTCTTTATTGTCATAAAATCTAGATCAGTGGTATTATAGCAATCTACTCCTTGTCATCTTAATGCATGTCCCCAACGAGGTCAGAGTACAAAAAGTTGGGTCTCGAGCTTGTTTCTCTTGAGGAAAAAATCTCTTGCACACCCAAGCGACCTCTCATTGTAGGAGAAAGGAAATATGATAGGACAGAATATCCTTTCAAATTATTGATTGAGTAAGCCCTACACACAACAAAGGAATGAGATGATGGATAGTTTCACGCAAATACTTCAACGTCTCCCAACAAGTGACGCATCTTCTTCGAGCATAGGTTCCACCCCCTCCAAGGTACAAATAAACTTTGATATTCCTATATTTAAAGGTCATATAGATGTAGATGTTGTAGACAAGTGGTTGAATCTACTATAAGCATATTTTTATGTCCATAACTTTTCGAATAGAGAAAAGATTTCTTTTGCTCTCCTCAAAGTCATTCCCCATGTCAAAGATTGGTGGTAAACTTTCTATGAGGAAAATAAAACATAGGAATCCTAATTATTTATAGTCATGGCCACCTGGGATTCCTTCAGGGATGTTATTAAGGAACAATACTACACTGTGGAAAGTTATGACGAATTGTATACCAAATGGACCACACTGCGGCAAGAAAGAGACAAAGTAATGCCAGATTTCATGAATATCTTCCATACCTTGTGCATGAAGCTAGGTATCAAAGATTCAGAGCGACATCTAGTGCTTAAGTATTGTGGTCCTTTTCATAGATACATATATACCTAAATGGAATTTTTGTACATCTCATCCTCACGTGTGGCCTACCAATATGCTGTCAAAATCAAGCAGAAGATCAAACAAAAGACAAAACAATCTGGGCTTGGGAGCCCCTCACAATAAAATCTAGGAAAGGGAAGCCCCGTCCCACAGAACAAAGGATAGAAAAAAGATGGACAGTATCAAGACAACCAGTCCAAGCTGCAAGAAAAGAAAGACACCGGAAAGACAAAGAAAGATACCGGGAAGTGGTGCGACTTTCATAAGATCCCTTGGCATAACAATGTTGACTAATGATCAAAGAAGCCACTGGTGGCTGAAGTGAAATCCTCTGACTCACATATGGGTTTGTAGTCTAAGCCAGAACCAGAAAGGAGAAGATGGATCATTGACGTGGAACCCAGTGCCATCGTTGCTACCACCAAACTCTAGCCTGGTGAACTAGATGAGCCAGAAGAAGGAGAATGCCTCTTCCATTCACAGATGTGGGTAAAAGGCACCCCACTGCACTTCATCATGGATAGCGGTAGCCAAAAGAACCTGATCTTAGAAAAGGTCATCAAGCGGTTAGCCCTACCGACAACACCGCACCCACAACCCTTCACCATTGGATGGCTCCACCAAGGAAGTAATCTTCGCATCAGCCAATAGTGTCGACTGTCATACGATGTCAAGCCCTTCAAAGACAAGGTATTGTATGATGTTTCTCCTCTCGATGTTTGTGATGTTCTTTTGGGCCAACCTTATTTATGGAAATGTCATGTTGTATATGATTCTAGGCCTCATAGTGTTATTATTACTTTGAACATGAAATTGTACAGGATAGTTGAGGCAGTCCCACCTAATGTTATTTCCTTGATCTCTGCTAAGCAATGCAGGAAGGTCATCTCTCAGATAGGGAATATTGTCTTCTTCATGATTCGCTCTCAGAATAAGCAAAATATCATAGCCACATATAGGCTCTCTGCGACCGACCTCTCCACACAACAGAAGCAATTATATAAGGTCATGGAAGAATACCCAGATATCTTCTCCTCACATATCGGGGTACCTCTACACTGCCAGGTCAAGCACCCCATCGATTTGACCCTAGGTGCACCACTTCCCAATGGGCCAGTCTATCGCTGCTCTCTATTAGAGAATGAGTAGATCAAGCAAAATATATAAGAACTGCTCCATAACGGGCACATCTGTACCATCTCATCACCTTTTGGGATCCCAATCGTGTTGGTACAAAACAAATATGGAACCTATTGATTCTTCATTGATTACCAGGCTTTGACTAAAATCACAGTTAGAAACTAGTACTCAATTCTCCAAATCGACGACCTCCTTTATGAACTCACGAGGGCCAAATAATTCAGTAATATTGATATGAAGTCTATCTGCCACCAAGTCCAGATAGAATAGACAGGTGTATGGAAAACCACCTTGAAGTCAAAGGAAGGACTTTTTGAATGATTGGTCATGCCCTTTGGTTTGAAAAATGCTCCAACCACTTTCATGAGGATGATGGATGATATCCTGTGACCATTCACCAATACGTTTGTAGTGGTGTATCTGGATGACATTCTCATTTATAGCAAGACTTGGGCAGAACACTTGCAATATATTCAACAGGTTCTTCACAACCTGCGGTAGCACAAGCTATATGCCAACGTGGAAAAATGATCATTTGGCATGGACAAGGTTCATTACCTGGGCTACATAAGTGATCAATGTACATGTGGATCTAGCCAATATCCAAGTCATCTGTGACTGGCCAGCTCCAACCACACTCACTGACCTTCATATCTTCTTGGGCCTTGCCAATTTCTACCACAGGTTTGTGTTGCGATTCTCCCATATTGCATGGGCCCTTAGCCAAATAACCAGGGGTGGTGGTAAGGCGAAAATTTTGTGGGTTCAGTCCCAACAACAAGCGTTCGAAAATTTGATGTAGTGCTTGTGCTCAACCCCAATACTTTCACTACCAAACCTACAACAACCCTTTTAGATGGAGACATGTGCTTCAGACTATGCGGTGGGCATCATTCTCACTCGGCATGGCCACCTCGTGGCCTATCATAGTGAGACACTATCGGATGTTTTCCATAAGTACCCTATTTACGACAAATAAATGTAGTCCATTGTGCAAGCCTACCTCCAGTGGAGACATTAGATTCTTGAGAAGGAGACAATCATCCACATTGATCATAAACCACTGCAATTCATGCAGACACAAGTAAAATTGTAGAATGATCGCCATCAAAAGTGGTCCACATACTTGCAGAAATTCCACCTCAACATCAAGTATAAAATAGGAAGCACTACTTGCATTGTTTATTGCCTCAATAGACCGCCAGTTATGGCACTCACAATGGTGCTAGACTCCTACATCCATGAGACCTTTGGATGGCCACAACTCTATGAGATAGACCTAGACTTCGCTACAACCTACCAAATGTTGGGTGCAAACATAGTTGTCAATAATTTCCATACTTAGGATGGGTTGTTGTGTCGTCTGGGCCATATATTCATTCCATCAAGCAAGCGAGCGAAGATGATATAGAAATCCTACTACAGTCAGGTGGCAGGACACTTCGGCATAAAAAATATAGTGGTGATGCTATAGAAACATTTCTACTAGCAAAAACTTCGACACAAGGTCAACAAGTATATTAGAACCTGCATTGCCTGCGTTATTCCCAAACCGACCACTAAGAAATAGGGGTTGTACACCCTTCTTCCTACTCCTAACAGGCCATGGAAATCCATCTCAATGGACTACATGTTGCGCCTCCCATCCACCAAGCAGGGAAATTACTATGTTTTGGGGGTTGTTGATCACTTTTCTAAGATGGCGATTATGGTTTCCTGCAAGAACAACATCATAGAAAAGGCCACTACCAATATCTTCTTTGAATGATTCTGGGTACATTTTGGAATCCCACAAACCATTGTCTCAGATCGGAACAGTCGATTTTTCATCACATTCTAGTCGAGCCTCTAGTCACTATTGGACACCAAGTTCACCAAATCCACGACCTTCCACCCCTAGACAGATGGAGAAAACTAGGTTTTCAATCGAATGATTGTGCATATCCTTTACATGTATAAATCAAAGCACCCTCGCACATGGGATGAGATCCTTCCCTATGTCCAACATAGCTACAACCTAGCCCTGCATAGCTCAATTGGCCACATCTCCTTTAAGGTGGGGTTGGAATTCCAGCCATTGGGTCCCATAAATGTTACACTTCCCCTTGCGGTCACCTCGACCGACTCATATCCTACTCCAACTAAAGATGACAAAGCCACATGGTTCAATGAGCGGATCCAACACATCCGCCAACTAGTTTAGGATATCCTCTAGAATTCTAATGACAAGTACAAGCAGCGCCATGATCAACATCAGGTGCCACATAAGTTTCAGTTGGGCGACAAAGTTTGGTGGCATTTGCAGAAAGAACGTCTTACAGGACACCATCGGAAGCTTCACCCACTCCATTATGATTTGTAAACCATCACCAAGGTCATGGGGGGTAATTATTTTGAACTCAACATTCCTCATTTCCTTGGCCTACACCCAGTGTTCAACATGGATCTCCTTCACCTTTATTTGCCACCATTATAGGATACCTCAGACATAGAAGAGAAGCTGACACCAACATATCTCAACCACGACTGCATACAATAGGAATCCAACAATCAGATTGTGGACACATAGATCAAGATCAGTCGACAACAAAGGATCCAACTTTATCGAGTCGTCAAAGCAGGGCAGCTCCTGCACCAAGGCAAGTGGCTCACCCAGGGCCAAATTCAACAGAAATTTCCTCATCTGATGGGGGAACTCAAATCAATGGAGAAAATTTCTTCCTAAGGAAGGAGGATTGATTCAGGTGGATATCGGTGGCCACCCACCTCTTCCAACTAGCTCAAAACAATTTTTTGACAATTTTGGCAATTTACTACTTTTAGCAGTTTTAACTTCTTGGGCCATTTTGAGGGCCTAAATGAAGTTTTTTCAGAATCGAGATTCTCATTGATAGTCGAAGGCATGATTGAGCCCCCAAAATGAATCTCATTGATGATACCTTTCCAATGGGCTATCATACACCTAAAAAGGAGATCATATGAAAAAGTTACGACCCCAGGAAGTTGATGTACTAACTTACCCAAATGGGGCTTGTTGGCCCTTGGTTATGGAAGGAAGCAAAGTACAATGAAGAAAAGGTAAAAATAGAGCTTCACGGGAGACATAGTGACTATCACTAGGTCGAAGTGAGCAAAAGAGAAGAAAATATGGAGCGAAGTGCGGAAAATCAAGTCGTTAGACGAGGAGATCGAGGATGACAGATCAACAAGGAAGATGGATCGAGGACAACCTAGAAAGAGGAAAAATCCATCGTTGAATTCTTTGTACAACTGCATGAGAATGAAGGGAAGGCAAGCTGGTGAAGCTTGAAAAAATCAAGTCAAGTTGACATAGGGTTTTAGACACCTAGGGTTTTGGTATCTAGGGTTTTGGCACTTAGGTTTCGGCCTAAGGCTATAAATGAGGTATTATAATGTATAAATAAAGGTCAAGAGGTCCTGAGTCGGGTTGGTCAATGAGTATTGATATGATATTTTTGTTGACCTATCTCTATTGTGGGAGAGATTGTTGTATTGAGAGAGAGAAGTACCAAAAGAAAGAGCCTTCTGGTATTGTAAGATCTTCAGTTGTGTGCGAAGATGAAGTCCTGCAGTTGGGTGTGTAGGAGAGGGAAGAGAAAGAGAGAGAAGAAATAAGATCTTCTAGCTGAGAGCTCAGACAAGAACTGTATGCTTTACCTTAATAAATCGTAAGCATAGTTCTATGGACATAACCCTAGAGGGAGGGTGAACCATGTATATCTCACATTGTGTATGTGTCATTGATTCTTTGATCTCTGTTGTTGTTATATTGTTATTTACCTTGTTGTGTCAGATTAAATCTATAACTTTATAGGGCAGATCTAGATTGATAAGTGATAGGTGCATATTGTGTTGTTGTTCTACTAGATCCACTTGATATTCCCCTGGTTGTAGACATCTCTGTCCTACAACCCCCTCATATCTTCTTCAGGTGAGACTGCATCTGCTCCACAGGTGTTTTCGAAAGGGCCAGTAGCTAGGGCTTGTCGGTGCGCTCTTAGAGTGAACCTCGGGTATACCCCTGTACCAATAAATGGTTCCATTATTGGGACCAGAATCTTCTTGATGGAATGTTAAGTTGGTTCCCATCGAAGAGAGGGACTTAGCGGAAGCCCAAAACAAAAACCCTAAGTTGAGTATTGAAGATTGGCTACAAAGATACATTTTCACCAACATCCACGAGATCTTCTTTGGAGGAATCCATTAGGAGTTGTTTGAATGGTTGGTTAGGTTAGTGGATACCCAGTTTGATATCAGATCTAGACCCCTTGTGGTTTTGACGTCGACACTAATATAGAAGGTTAAGAGAGTTGATAACGCCTTATCCAGAGTGGTAGATCACTATTTTGATAGTACCATTGGAGGGTATATCCCTGAATTTATTGTTGACAAAGTAGAGTCATATAGCCAAGCCAAGAGATACTTTTTTAAAGGACCCAAAGGGAATTTTTTTCATTTTTTGAAGTTAAGAATCAATATGCTCTTGCATGAAAACCATCTTGAAGATACAATAGACTAGTTGGATCTGAAAAGACTAATGTTCAGGAATTTAGATAGCGACAATGACACAAAAGTTGGACATACGCACAGTGGAAAAGTATTCATAGGGATTCACCTTGAGATCCTGTTTAAGAAAAACTATGGGGAAGAGGGTTTCTACAGTGGAGAAGAGGTGGATATGACAGACGAAGAGCACTAAGAACCCACTAGGGCAGAGGAAGAAGCCGCTGCAGAACTTTGTCGGGATGAGACAAAAACATCAAGAACTATGTAGGGCACTGAAGTAAGTAATATCAATCCTCTTGTTGTTTCAGAAATGCTAAGTAATCAGAATATTCAGAAGCACCAGAGTCCTCAGAGCACTATTACTAGTAGTTCAACATCTACTCGGACAGGAAATCTAGTCAACTCCATGGAAGATGAGATGAGGCTCCCTATCTTTAGAGAAAATGGATATGAAGATCTTGATCAACACTAGTTCATGTGTGAGGCCATATGGAATATTAAAAACATCACCAACAAAGCTATTAAAAGAAACCAATTTAGCACTACACTGAGGGATCACGCATTGAGATGGTACATGAAGCTTGTCCAAGGACTTGCACAACCTAAACCACTAAATGAGATGAAGAATGCACTTATTGTAGAATTTAAGAAACCTAAGCCAGAGTCATAATGTATTATAGAGTTCGATCAGAGATTCAATACCCTGACAGGTTGACTGACTTTCAAGATCCCAGACAAGAAGAATAAATAATGGTTTATCAATTCTCTTTTACCACATATCAGAGTTCCACTGATTCAGTAGAATATTTCCTCGCAGGCAGAAGCATTGGAGATTGCTATGAATCTTGAATCAGCCCACATGGGAGAATCCAGCTCAGGTATGAGCTAGATCATCAGCCAGATAACTAGTTTGTCTTTGCAGGTCGAGGACATGAAAAAGGAAAAAGGAAAAGACAAAAGGGAAGACATCTAGTGTATCAGATGCAAATCAGAAGGCCACGACAAGAAGCATTGTCCCTTGTTTCATGAATGTTTGGCTTCTGGAGCTCCAAGCCCTTTGAAGCATGTCACATTACCCTGGTGTGAAGTATGCAGAACTTGACATTGCCCCAGTGAGTTCTATTACATGCAGAAGTATGTTTAGACACCCACGAAATTGTATTGCACATTATGTAAATCATTAGGGCATGATGACAGAGATTGTAGAGCTTACAATCTCATGCCTGAAATATCAAGAGACATATACAAGATCCAAGGCGAAGCACATCAAGAAGGAAACAATGCACAATATAACTCCACAGGAAGAGGAAACTTCAATCCTCACAGTGGATTAAGAGGATGAGGACAAGAATAAGGTATGGGCTGAGGCCAAGGAAAAATAATCTGTTATAACTATGCACAGCTATGAAATCTAGCAAGGGACTGTCAGAACCCTTGTACCACTTGCAGTTATTGTAACTCCTTTGAGCATGTTATTGAGGACTACCCTGTACTACTAACAAAGCTTTAAGAAAGACGAGGAACTCAGTAGAACCCACAAGTACAACTAATATATGTTGAACTTCGCGTAATAGGCCCTAGAGTCATTTTTATTACTCGAGGAGGCGCTACTACAGGAGAAGATAGAGTAGCCCAAGGAAAGACTGCAAAAGGCCCCGGAGTAAGAAAAGTTGTGGAGAATACCCCAACGTTCGATGCTAAGAAAGAAAGAAAGATATTTGAGGAGGCAAGAAAAGAGTTCAAAGGAGATCAAGGATCTTCATCAGAGACACGACTAGAAATAAGATAATATGGAATGCCTCACGTGTTTGATCAATCGGCTTCGCCAAAAGAGGGAAAATAAGTAAGCAAACTCATCGAATTTTTATAGACTTGTATTAAGTTGATTTAGGATGAAAATTTTGTACAAGAATTACAAAACTTAATTAGACAGTATGAGCTGGGGAAAGTAGACCCCTTACTGAATATGGAAGTACACCAAATTGGTCAGAAGAGAACAACAAATAAAGAATTACACTTGAATGATCAAATAGGAGAGTATGATATAGACTATGTGGTCCTCGACTTAGGGTCAGAGGTCAATGTCATGATGAAGAAAATGTGGACACTAATGGGAAAACCCATGCTGATCTATTCCCCGATCAGACTTCGCATGGCTAATCAACAAGTTGTCAACCCATTTGGAAGATTGGAGCATGTCCTTATGGACATCGATGGATTTAGACCTTTGCATATTTTGAGGTAATTGAAATTGTTGATGACAACTTCCCTTACCCTGCATTAATAGGAATCGATTGGGCCTTTGATAATTCCACTGTTTTCAATTTGAAGAAAAGACATGAAATTTGAAAAATATGGCCTTAGGGTCATTGCACCCTTAGATCTAGATGAGGGTCAGTGATACATAGAACCCATCAGAGAAGAAGATCATGCATATGAACTAGAAAAAATATACAAGATGACAACTAGACAACAGGATTACATCAACCCTACAGTTGATGGGAATATGAGTTGGTGAAGTGTCAACGCATGTTCATCAGATTCTGAAGAAGTGTTGGAGAATTGGCAGAACCATATGTATGAAGTGTCCACAAGGATATGTGCTCGATTGACCGGAGAGGTTCATAGGATTGGTACAACCATAAGTAACTTACCTACCTTTGATGGTATGAATCCTCTAGAATCCTTCTTGATGGACTTTGAAGAAATCATACCAACACAATAGAGGTTTTTGGCTATGGAAGAAGCCTTGAAATCCACACCAACAAGATGGTGGGGGACGCATAGAAAAAAAATCACAAACTGGACACAATGTCAAACCTTGATGACAGTGTGGTTCTCAGCACAATTAGTAAGCTATGAATTAAGGTACATAGGTCGAAGTTTCCCAAAGGACCATGTGTGAAGCTACAAAGAGGCCTGGAGTGAAATCCCTCGAGAACAATGGGTGCATAGATTCATTAACACACTGGAAATGACCCCTATCAACTGGTACCTTCAAGCAGAGCTGCAACTCGTCACTATAGATTGGGAAGGTATGATTTAGAACTTTGTAACCACGTTTTTATTTGAAAGTGAATATCCTTCAGTAGACCAAGCATTGCATATCGTGAGACAAAAGTTATTCGAGGCGACATATAGCCTCCCTATGGAACAAGAAGAGGACGAATGGAATGCACCTCTCCAGAAATTGTAGAGTTACTACAACATCAGTGTCGATGATGATGACAATCCCAGGAAGGTAAACATCATTGAGACAGAAGGCCATAGATATGTGGAAGGACCAGGAGTTGAGCTACCATTTATTGGTCAACCCATCAAGATCAAAAATGTCAACATTGAGACAGAGGAGACACCAAAGCTCACCAATGTCCAATATTACTGGGATGATACCGCAATTGACAAGATTAAAGAATTGTTGCACGAATATCAGGACTTGTTTCCAACCAAGTTCACTGATATGAACGGTATTAAAGGACCTATTGGAGCCACTTTTTTGACTAGTTTTAAGCATAATTTTGCAGTCAAAGGTTGGTCATCTAAGTCATTTTTTACTTCGTAACCTTTACACATTGAAAGTCTCAGTAACCCTGATATGTAAAGTGGCGATGGTTGTTGTACTCCTAATACTTTTTCCTTTTGACCATGAATGATTTTTTTCACTTTTCTTTACCTCGAGAGATCGCATTTTGGGAGTTACAAGTCACAATGTTTTTAATCCCTGATGTGCGAAGTCACGATGTAACCTTGAAAGTTTACCCAGGTTAGCACTGAGAATAAATTTCTTTAAAACCTTAGTTAAGCATTGTCAGTATTTCACGTCTCGGTGTTTTCGCTCCCTAAAAGTCTCACCTTCACAACTCGGATAGGCGAAGTCACGAGACGTCCGTGCAAGTTACCCGGGTTAGTGTCAGGGGTGAGTAGTTTTTAACCATACTTAAAGTTTGTCGGGATTTCCAACTTGGCATATGTTTCTCCCAAAATCTATACTTTCGAAGCCCCGAATCACAAAGTCGTGATATTACTTAATTCTAGTTTAATTAAACACTTAATCTGGTTTACCTTCTGACTTAACTAGATCACACCATCGTGATCTCGAAATTTTGCAACTCGACATACGCTCCTCCCGGAAATTTTACCTTCGAAGTCCCAAGTCGCGAAGTCATGATTTCTAACTAAACATGATTAATCAAACACTTAATCCAGATTATGTTTTCTCTCAACTAGATCGCATCATCAAAATCTTGGGTTTTAGAGGCTCGAAAGGTTAGAGTGAAAAATCCCGATACGGCGAACGTTGAAAGGTTGATTAAAGTATAAAAAATCTTGATTAAATTAGCTAAGCCAACTTAATTAGTGTTTAATACAAGTAATAATAGGCACAGTCTATGAGGTATTTTTAAATGTTCCTTGTGCCAACTGGTGCCACGAACCGTTGACATTTATGGCATTAATTAGAAATAGGGTGAAACGACAAGTAACCATATGGTTTTTATTGCTAAATCTGTCTCTAAATATGATTTGATCGTTCTATCATAAGGACATCAATATTTTAAATGATCAAAGATATAGATCTTTTTTCTTTCTGTTCTATTCATAAAGCTCATTTCTATCCCACGCAGATAATTTTTTCTCAGCAAACTGATCTCCGTATGTATACACATTTTTATTACAGGAGAGCCAAGGCACAATCTTTTGTCATGGCCCCATGAAAAGCGTCCAAGATAACTGTTGAGCTTTCAAGACAAGGCTATGATAATGTTTCAGATACTTCACCATGAAGTGTTGATTCTATGCGAACTTGGTCATACATCTCCGAGGTTCTGCAATCTGATTTGGTGAACTATTTAGATGATTCCAGTGACAACGAGAAAGAAGACTTGACTACCAAATACAAGATCATCATCCAGGAAAAGTTGCACAAAGTAGTGGCCAGGCTACATCTTCTTCCTTACTATGACATGATCCGATGGGTGCTACATCATGTAGATATCCCTACCAGAACCATCATCAGCGAGCAGAAGGTCACTGTTGGGACCTTTAGACTAGAAAACTTACAAACGATGTACAAGTTACCACCCACGTCGAACTTCACATACAATGTTGAGTTTCTAGAGGATTTTAAATAGAAGGAATGCGAGCAATACGGGAAAAGATTATCTAATTTGATCAAGGATTGGGTCTCACACCCTGTGAAGTTCAAGGCATATAGAAACGGAGTTTATTCCATATCTTCTTTGGAACCATAGTTCAAATACATAGCAATGATGACCTGTAGATTTTATGGCAGGGAAGACACCACACATTTTTTCCTCCCATGGGTGCCTCTGATGCATACAGTCGCAGAAGGTTGTTCTTTCAACTGGGCCAAACTGTTGTCAGATAGTCTGACCAGTCAGATTATAGAATATCGGACATAGAGGGAAAGTGAGAGAGCCGCCTCATTTTTTGTGTCTACATACATCATGGACGTCGTGTGTTCCATGATGCCTTTTCCCTTAATGAGTTGGAGCTGGGCTCCATCGGATGCTGAGCCTATCCATGTCTATCATTCTAAGCTTTGGGAGGATAAGGCCTCAGATTTTATATATGAAATCTTCAATTGGGTAATGGTACCAATGCATGTCACTATCTTTGGTAATCCACTACCCAGGATCTCAGATAGCATCGCGGCCAATTTGAGCAAGGTGGTCGACTGGTATGTGGAGGAAGAATTTTCATACATTAGGGTTTTTGGTGCTTCTTTCCCTCCATATGCTCTACCATTATTTATACCCGATAGGCTATCTTTTCGCGAGATCTCCAGGCAAACCGTGATTGGTGGCATAAGTAAAGAGCTGAAAGGATTTTCAAAGGAGGTATGGCCACCTTTCCCCATTCATTTAAACACCTATTCTTTATTATATTTCGGGCATGCAAAGGCTGAGGCAGTAGCCTTAGAAGATATAAAATTAGTCCACATTGAATTCAAGAAACACGACCCACATAGGGTCATGAGTAATCACTTGGCTAGCTGTGGCCTTAAAAGATTTGAGCATGAGAATTCACCTCATGATGATATTTTTCGAGGCTCGAGATCTTATGCCAAGGTTTTGGCTCAGATACAAGCCCTGTCTCGCGAAGAGAGAGCCGGTGTTTTCAAATTACAAGAACATAGGCAGAGCTACCTTCCCCTAGTATTACTGGGTGAGAATCTGATGACCATATAGGTGCAGCAAACAGAAGCTGAAGGTTCCAAAGATTAAGCCCCCGGAAAAGAAGAACACCAAGATGAGAAAGAGAAAACTAGGGGCGTGAAACAAGAAGCTGAGACTTCCGATCCTCCAAGTGATCCAACTTCGGTTGTTAGTCCAAGGAAATCATCTAAACAGGTAAGCAATCCCATCATTTCTATTTCTCCCTTATAGCCGACAAAGGGAATCCCAGATGCAGGTTGGATTTTTGGTGAAGAATTAACACCCATATCAGTGGAAGAGATACCCCCGAATGAATTGTTATTAGATAAGAAGAGAAAGGATGTCGTGAGAGAAGAACTCTACCAAGAGGCCAGTACTGTATCTAATAAATTTAAAATTATAACCGATCGGAGAACTACGAAAAAAGAAGAATTTGCAATGCAAATAGCAGGAACATTGGGGGCTTTCTCTACGACAATCCAATATTCAGTCGGGACCCTAAAAGATCAGCTAAAGTGAAAAAATAGTCTAATCAAGACATTAGAGGCTAAACTAGCTATAGCAGAGGCCGCTGCCAAAGATCAGGCAAATGCAACTTTAGAGAAAGCTAGAATAGATGATCAAAAGGAAATCGAGTGGCTCAAAGTCGATCTCGAAAAAACACAACTGATGGCTTAAACAAGTCAGATACAGATAGGCTAGCAGGGAGAATTGATAGACCAGATTCAAGCCAAATTAGAGTTCACTGAAAGCCAGGTAATCGATATCGGGATATTTCAATCCCAAGCAATAGAAATCAGAAAAAGGTTATTGGCAGCGCAATAAGGTCTGCTTGTTAAAGTAGAAATGATTCAAAGAAGCTTCCAACTCATTGATCAGGTATTGTAGAACATCTCTCTCAGAGAAAGGGAAGTCGTAGTGGCTCGGGTTGCGTTCCAGGAGGCTATTATAGCCATGACGAGAAGGGAAATAAGCAGTAGTTCCAGTTTTCCCATCCCAAAGAAGACCAGGGGAAACATGTTATTGAAAGAATGGGAGCGTAATATATCTGAAGACAGACAACAAGATAAGGAGATAAGAAAATATTGTGAAGAAACTTTTCATTTGTTAAATGGGATTTGGTTGGGTTCCGATGGTGAGAGTTGCATTGAGATACTAGGTCAGATCAATAGAGCCAAATATCTGCTAAATATCAAGGAAAATGAAGAAAGAGAATTAGCCGAAATATCACAAATAACCCAGATGGACATAGTTCAAATAGATAAATGGCTAATTAAACCAAGCATACTATTATGTTCTATTAGCACCAAAGACCAATAGGTGGAAGGAATGTTGCCACTATTGGTGAAATATTGTTATATTTTTTAGGCCAATAATCAAGAAGAACCTTCTAAGTTGATATCACAGCTGGTGGAGAAGTGTGTTATTTGCATGGAACATGCAAAGAGGCAGGATTCCGGTACCAAATGAGGACAACGATAAAGAAATGAAGGGTTTAAACTCCTTTGATTATAACCGAAAACCTCTGGAACGATTGAGATTCCAACATATAAAAATTTGTATAAATATACATTTTGTACATAGAAAAAAGGGGCTGGACCTTTTTGGTTGATTGTAATAGAGGCTATCTCCTTTTTGAGAATTAATATAAAGCAATCCAAAGAATCTTGATTTCGTCAAGACTGTGTTATGACTTTGTTCTCTTTGTTATTCATATTCAATTCTATTTCTCTTGTATACATCTGATGAATGTTGCACTGCAATTTAGTAAAAATTCTACTGTAGTGATTAAATTTTAGTCATCTATATCATTTACAGTTTTTCCTCTGTATCTTCTACTAGCAGGTACAAGACTTGTGAACCTTTTAGGTTGTCATATTTTATGCTTCGTCATATCCCTTCTTAGCCTATTTTCTTCTTTTGTTTATGGAGTGAGATTCTCCCTTGATAGGAGCCTTACTTTGTAAACAGCTAAATGTTTTATCATATTTCACACACTATTTATTTCAAATATAACATAGTTATGAAAAAAGGCCTTTGGTTTGCATTTTGTCCTTAATATTAATTTCAAAGTTCTCTTTTATAAGATCAAATTGATACAGCATAAAAACTTTCAGATCTCTTTTAAATTTTTTTGTTCCTCTATGACTGTCCCCATTGTAAGACAACCTAATATCGAACCCGGTTTATCAGACCAAATCCATATTGTTTTAAATCTCTTCGATACTATACTTAAAATAGCCACCACCTGAGTAGAACTTGAACATTCATGGGCTGCAATTGAACGAGATATAAACATCCAGGAATAGTTGGAAGCCAGACAACGACAACCTAGAAATCAAACCTAGCTTCCTTTCCCGAAGGTTGACTCTCCTCCCTTTTTACACCTTACTCACTTCCGGGTGCCTAGACACTATACTTTTTAAAGCCTTAAGTACAGACTCTAGAACAACATCGTTTTGGCGCTATTGCCGGGGATGAAGCTACAAAACCCTTTCCCTGGGAAGAATGACATATTTTCAAGTTTCACCCTTTGATAGTGAACAAATAGTGAGCACTTTGTAAAGGATTTTATTATCTTTAACTTGGCGACTCTATGTATAAGTAAGCTAGCATCCGGTCGAAGGAATACCAAACAAAACCCAGAGAACAAGCAGACCATGCCTGTTTCAGATCTCGAAAAAATATTGAAAGCTAGAGGTTCTCTTAAGCCGACTACTGTAGTCTATCAGCTTAAACACCCACAGCCCAAGACCAAGAGTTCTTGTGAACCTTCAACTTCAAATATATAAATGGCTAATTAAACCAAGCATACTATTATGTCTAGGAGAGACTTTTTGATCAAAATGACATGCCTTTAAAATTCACTCTCCAACCCCAACCAGAAGAGGTTGAAGATTGCGATATAGGGACAAAAGAGGAACCTAGGACGGTGAAAATATCAAAGTACCTTCCTCCTAAGGTGAAAAATAAGTATAAAGATTTCTTGCACGATATAAAGATGTTTTCGCTTGGTCTTACAAAGATCTTAAGACCTATGAAACTACTGTGATCGAACACAAGATACCTCTGAAGCTTGGTGTCAAACCCTTTAGGCAAAAACTTAGACAAATCAACCCTATCTTATGACCCATAGTTGAAAGAGAAGTTAAGAAGATTTTAGATGCGAAAATAATAGTACCACTGAGATACTTTGATTGGGTGGAAAACCTGGTCCAGATTAGAAAAAAGAGTGGGGAGATTAGACTGTGTGTTGATTTCAGAAATTTAAATAAATCTTCCCTCAAAGACAACTATCCTTTACCTAAAATGGACCATGTCTTAGAAAAGGTAGTCGGAGAAAATAAGATGTCTATGATCGACGGTTTCTCTGGGTACAATCAAATTGTTGTAAATGAACAAGATAAAGAAAAAACAACCTTCACTACACCCTAGGGTACATTCATGTATGATAAAATGCCTTTCAGTATAATGAATGCAGGTGCCACCTTCCAGCGTGCTATGGATATCGCTTTCATCGGTGAAAGAGACACGTTTGTAGTTATCTATCTCGATGATCTAACCATTTTTTATAAGTATGATGAAGATCATTTAATACATCTCAAACAGACTTTCAAAAAATGCCACAGGTTTGATCTATCTTGAAACCCCAAAATGTCTAACTTTTCCATGGGAGAAGGTAAACTCTTGGGCCATATTGTGTCTCAAGACAGAATTAAAATTGATCCCAGTAGGGTTCAAGCTATAGACACAATAAATATTCCTAGAAATGTAAAGGAAATTCGGTCATTCTTAGGAAAGATAAATTTTTTGAGGAGGTTTATCCCAAACTTTGTTGAACTTGTGAAATTAATCATAGGTATGTTAAAGAAAAACAGCAAGGTAAAATGGACAGCAGAAGCCAAAGAATCATTTGCACGTATCAAGAGGGTTATAAGAGAGGCACTTGTACTGGCAAGCCCCAACTATCTAAAGGATTTTCTCATTTTCTCGTTCCTCTCCGAGCATACCATTGCTGCGGTGCTCCTCCAGAAAAATGAGGAAGGTTTCGAACAACCGATAGCCTTTTTCAGCAAATGTCTCAGAGACGTAGAACTAACATATGATATAATGGAAAAACAAGCATATGTTATGGTAAAGGAATTAAAGGATTTTAGAACTTATGTATTGCATTCCAAGATAATCGTGTATGTACCTACTAGCTCTGTAAAAGACATTTTAGTGCAGCCTGACAGTGATGGAAAAAGGGGATGGTGGCTCACAAAAATTCAAGAATTTGATCTGGAGATAAAGCCGACGAAAGTGGTAAAGGGTCAAGGTTTGGCTAAACTCTTAGCTGAATCTAATTTCAGATCCCTCGGCATAAATAACATACAAGGATGTGGAGAAGATGAGGATATGAGCAAGCTCTGTGAGCAAACAAGTGAAATTAGAATCGAAGAGAAGTTTACATCCTTTGACTGGTACAAAAACATAGTATCCTACCTTCTGACTTTGAAGTGCCCGAGTGATTTATCTCCATCCAAAGCCAGAATGCTAAAACTACATGTGGTCAAATACTATATATTTGAGGGTAAATTGTATTGGAAGGACCCACTTGGCTTCCTATTGGTTTTTTTGGTTGAATTTGAAATAGAGGAGGTCATAAGTGAATTCCACGAAGGAGTGTGTGGGGGACATCACACTTGGAGAGGGACAACTTATAAAATCCTGAGGGCAGGGTATTATTGGCCTAAAATTTTCTCGAATGTAAATGCCAAAGTCAGGGCTTGCGACCCTTTCCAACTGTTCATAGGCAAGCATAAAATCCCAGTGCTACCTTTAGTTCCAGTCAAAACAGAGGCTCCTTTTCAGCAGTGGGGACTAGATGTTATAGGCGAAATTAACCCCGATTCCAGTGCTCAACATAAATGGATCCTAACCACCACAGATTACTTTACTAAATGGGTAGAGGCTATTCCAACTAAAAGGGCTACAGATTCAATGGTAATAGATTTCTTAGAAGAAAACATTTTATCTAGATTCAGCTGCCCCCGAAAGATAGTCACAGATAATGCCCAGGATTTTAAATCTATGGCTATGATCAGTTTTTTTCCAAAAATACAATATTGTACTCAGCCATTCTATGACATATTATCCCCAAGGAAATGGACTGGCTGAGTCTACAAACAAGAGTCTGATCAACATAATTAATAAAGTGTTGAACGAGAACAAGAGATCCAGGCTTGTACATTTAAAATACGCACCATGGGCAAATCATATTGGCACAAAAAAATCCATCAACATTTCTCCTTTCTAGATGGTGTACGGGATTGACATGGTATTACCCATAAACTTGGCACTTCCCCTAATGAAACTATGGCAATATGAAAAAGAAGAACCAAACCACGTCACAAGGAGAATAAATCAGTTGATCGAAGTACAACAACACCGGGCCAAAGTGGATGAAAGATTGCAAAAATATCAAGACGACATGAAAACGTTATTTCGCTGTAAGACAAAAGATAGAGAGTTTCGTCTGGTCAATTTGGTCTTGAGATGGGATGCTAGGAAGGAATATTCAGTGAAGCACGGTAAATTCAATCATATTTGGTATGGACCATTTAGAGTCACAACTTTCGAAGGAAAAAAATCATTTTTATTAGAAAATCTGGATGGTAAAATCTTCAACGCCTCTGTCAACAGGCGTTATTTAAAACACTACATGAAATAATTGGTTCCCAAAGGATTTCCATTGTATATACTGGTTTGTATTTGCTTTCTATTTCATGATTCCTTTGAGGTAAGTTTTCATTTTTAATTAATTAGGTCAGTAGAAATAGAGATATGCAATTTTTAAATAAATTCAACTCTTTTAAAGGACACTCTTCGTGTCTATAGGATTTCGGCTTGCGACCTAAACGAGCAAAAGGAGAAAATGAAAAGTTATATATCGGAGGTTGAATTCACCGAAAAAAAGTGATAGAAAAGGTATTCATTTGTTTCAAAATGGTAAGGTAAAGGTATGAGCTCTTGAGAATTCTGTTCTTTAAGAAATCAAAGGTCTCCAAAGCACCGTAACAGTCCCATCAATTTAATGTTTTCACTTAGTTGTTATTAAAAGGAGAAATTACTTTCTTTGGGTCCTAAGAAGTTAACTTAAAATAAAGATAGGTGATAGTTAAGTAAAGCATCTCTGGGAAAGGGTTTTCAAAAACCGGTTTTAATTTTCGACCCCTGCTCCTCAATGTACAAACATATGTCCGTCACTTTTCTTCCGGTCTTCAGATTTACCTTCTTAAAAATCCAAGTACGTTTCTGGATTTATATACATATGGGGAAGAGATTATGTTTTAAATTTGAAAGTTGTAAAGCGTATTTTGGAAAGGAAGCTGGTCTTCATAACTCCTCAGTCTCTTACTAAGCAAGTTATGCATAGGTGGATCCTGACTATTCTAGGTTTTTCAATAGTTTCGAAGGATTGAGGCTTGCTCTAAGGAAAACCCCTAGAAATGTATTCCCTCTTTTTCCTTTGGGTTAATGTGTGGTGAAAGTTAAGGGAAGGTTGGTACCGAGTAATCAAAGTAAGTTGACAGACCTCCATTGCAAAATATTATACAAAATCACCCCTCATACAAACTGATTGCCCCCACTTTGTGCTCTAAAAACAAAATTATAAGACAGATGGTGAAAGGAAAGTCATATCTAATTGTACATCTAGTCTGGAGAGACGATGAAAGGAAATTTAGAAATGATTTCCCTCGTCTCAACATTTAAATGCATAAATATATTTCGAAGTGGTGAAAGGAAATTCAGCAAAAAAGGGGCAGATAGCTTCACCGGGGTACTGAAAAGGCCTGCTAGCAGTGAAGCAATATCTGAGATATCTTTAAGGTTGTTATACATGAATTTCACTCTACTCTGGTAATCAAATTTCTCGAAACCGGATCCACATCCTAAATCCAGACAGGACTCCCCGATTAAAAACATGTAATAAATTTCGTTGGATGCAAATCAAAAGCCACAAGACCTGTTGGATTTCCTAGGACTATTTTGATTGTCTTAATGAAAAACTAAATTCAATAAAGAGAAAGAAAAAGTCGTGAAAGGGACTGTAGATGAGTGTGAAACATAATTGAGTATTGAAAAGCTTTGCAGAAGTGAAAGACAAGATCTCTTCTTCCCTCTGTTTATCTTTTCCCTAAAGAAAGTTTAATAGAAGTGAAACAAATGATTCCATATACCCAATATAGGCACATGGTTTACTGCTCTTCCCGTCTCACAGGGAAGCGTGATCCCTAGTTGGAGCCTATGTTGGAGCCACCTTTTTCGACTAGTTTTAAGCGTAATTCTGCAGTCAAAGGTTGGTCATCTAAGTCCCTTTTTACTTCGTAACCTTTACACATTGAAAGTCTCAGTAACCCTGATATGTAAAGTGGCGATGGTCGTTGTACTCCTAATACCTTTTCCTTTTGACAATGCATGATTTTTTTCACTTTTCTTTACCTCGAGAGATTGCATTTCGGGAGTTACAAGTCACAATGTTTTTAAGCCTCGATGCGCGAATTCGCGATGTAACCTTGAAAGTTTACCCAGGTTAGCATCGAGAGTAAATTTCCTTAAAACCTTAGTTAAGAATTGTCGGTATTTCGCGTCTCGGCATTTTCCCTCCCTAAAAGTCTCACCTTCACAACTCCAATAGGCGAAGTCATGAGACGTTCACGCAAGTTACCCAGGTTAGTGTCAGGGGTGAGTAGTTTTTAACCATAGTTAAAGTTTGTTGAGATTTCCTGACTCGACATATGTTTCTCCCAAAAGCTATACTTTCGAAGCCCCTAATCACGAAGTCGCGATATTACTTAATTCTAATTTAATTAAACACTTAATCCATTTTACCTTCTGACTTAACTAGATCACACCATCGTGATCTCAGAATTTTGCAACTCGGCATACGCTCCTCCCAGGAACTTTACCTTCAAAGTCCCGAGTCGCGATTTTTAACTAAACATGATTAATCAAACACTTAATCTAGATTACGTTTTCGCTCAAATAGATCGCGTCATCAAAATCTTGGGTTTTAGAGCCTCGAAAGGTTAGAGTGAAAACTCTCGATACGACGAACACCGAAAGGTTGATTAAAGTTTAAAAAATCCTGATTAAATTAGCTAAGCCAACTTAATCAATTTTTAATACAAGTAATAATAGGCATAGTCTACGAGGTATTTTTAAATGTTCCTTGCACCAACTAGTCGCACGAACCGTCGAAATTTATGGCATTAATTAGAAATAGGGCGAAATGGCAAGTAAGGATATGGTTTTTATTGCTAAATCTGTCTCTAAATATGATTTGACCGTTCTGTCATAAGGACATCGAGATTTTAAATGATTGAAGATATAGATATTTTTTCATTATGTTCTATTCATAAAGCTCATTTATATCCCACGCAGATAAGTTTTTCTCAGCAAACCGATCTCTGTATGTATACGCAATTTTATTACAGGAGAGCTAAGTCACTATCTTCTGTCACGGCCCCACGAAAAGTGTTCAAGATAAGTGTTGAGATTTCAGGACAAGGCTCTGATAATGTTTTGGATACTTCACCATGAAGCATTGATTTTATATGAACCTGGTCATACATCTCTGAGGTTCCGCAATCTGATTTGGTGAACTGTTCAAATGATTCCAGTGACAACGAGAAAGATGACTTGACTACCAAATACAAGATCGTCATCCAGGAAGAGATGCACAAAGTAGTGGCCAGGCCACATCTTCTGCCTTACTATGACATGATCCGATGGGCACTAGATCGTGTAGATATCCCTACTAGAACCATCATCAGTGAGCAGAAGGTCACTGTTGGGACCTTTAGACCAGAAAACTTATAGGCAATGTAGATGTTACCACCCATGTCGAACTTCACATATAATGCCAAATTTCTAGAGGATTTTAAATAGAAGGAATGCGAGCAATATGGGAAAATCTTATCTGATTTGATCAAGGATTGGGTCTCACACCTCATGAAGTTCAGGGCAGATAGCAGCGGAGTTTATTCCATATCTTCTTTGGAACCATAGTTCAAATATGTAGCAATGATGACCTATAGATTGTATGGGAGGGAAGACACCACACATTTTTTCCTCCCATGGGTGCCTCTGATGCATACATTCACAGAAGGTTGTTCTTTCAACTAGGCTAAATTGTTGTCAAATAGTCTGACCAGTTGAATTACAGAATATTGGACGTAGAGGAAAAGCGGGAGAGATGCCTCATTTTTTATGTCTGCATATATCATGGACACCGTGTGTTCCATGATGCCTTTTCCCTTAATCAGTTGGAGCTAGGCTCCATTGGATGTTGAACCTATCCATGTCTATCATTCTATGCTTCGGGAGGATAAGGCCTCAGATTTTATATACAAAATCTTCAATTCGGTAATGGTATCGATGCATGCTGCCATCTTCAGTAATCCACTTCCTAGGATCTCAAATAGCATCGCGGCCAATTTAAGCAGGGTAGTCGACTGGTACGTGGAGGAAGAATTTTCATACATTAGGGTTTTCGGCACTTCTGTTCCTCCACATTCTCTACCATTATTTATACCTGATAGGATTTCCTGTCATGAGATTGCCAAGAAAACCGTGATTGGTGGCGTAAGTAAGGAGCTAAAAGGATTTTCAAAGAAGGTATGGCCACATTTCCCCATTCATTTAAACACCTATTCTTTATTATATTTCAGGCATGCAAAGGTCGAGGCAGCAGCCTTAGAAGATATAAAATTAGTCCACATTGAATTCAAGAAACACGACCCACACAAGGTCGTGAGTATTCACTTGGCTAGTTGTGGCCTTGAAAGATTTGAGCACGAGAATTCGCCTCATGATGATATTTTCCAAGGTGCAAGATCTTATGCCAAGGTTTTGGCTCGGATACAAGCCCTGTCGCCTGAAGAGAGAGACGATGTTTTCAAATTCCAAGAACATAGGCATAGTTTCCTTCCCCCGGTATTACGGGGTGAGAATTCGACGACCGTAGAGGTGCAGCAAATAGAAGCTGAAGGTTCAAAAGATTCAGCACCCGGCCAAGAAGAACACTAGGATGAGAAAGAGAAAATTGGGGGCCCAAAACAGGAATCCGAGACTTCTGATCCTCCAAGCAAGCCAACTTTGGTTGTTACTCCAGGGAAATCATATAAATAGGTCAGCAATCCCATCATTTCTATTACTCCCCTCAGGGAGAATTGATAGAATTGATAGAGCAGCTTTGGGCCAAATTGGAGTTCGTTGAAAGCTAAGTAATCGATATCGGGATATTTCAATCCCAAGCAATAGAAATCAGAAAAAGGTTATCGACAACGTAGCAAGGTCTGCTTGTCAAATTAGAAATGATTGAAAGCAGCTGCCAACCCATTGATCAGGTATTGGAGAACCTCTCTCTCAGAAAAAGGGAAGTCAGAGCGGCTCGGGTTGCATTCCATGAGGCTATTATAGCCATGATGAGAAGGGAAATAAGCAGTAGTTCCAGTTTTCCCATCCCAGAGTAGACTAGGGGCAACATCTTGTTGAAAGAATGGGAGCATAATATATCTGAAGGCATACAAAAAGATAAGGATATAAGAAAATATTGTGAAGAAACTTTTGGTTTGTTAAATGGGATTTGGTTGGGTTCCGATGGTGAGAGTTGCATTGAGATACTGGGTCAGATCAATACAGCCAAATATCTGCTAAATATCAAGGAAAATGAAGAAAGAGAATTAGCCAAAATATCACAAATAACCCAGACAGACATAGTTCAAATAGATAAAAGGCTAATTAAACCAAGCATACTATTATGTTCTATCAAATCCAAAGACCAACAGGTGGAAGGAAAGTTGCCACTATTGGTGAAAGATTGTTATATTTTTTAGGCCAATAATCAAGCAGAACCTTCTAAGTTGATATCACAGCTCGTGGAGAAGTGCATTATATGCATGGAGCATGCGAAGAGGTAGGTTTTTGGTACCAAATGAGGAGAGAGATAAAGAAATGAAACGTTTAAACTTCTTTGATTGTAACCAAAAACCTCTGGAACGATTGAGATTCCAGCATATAAAAATTTGTATAAATATACATTTTGTAGAAAGAAAAAAGGGGTTGTACCTTTTTGGTTGATTGTAATAGAGGCTATCTCCTTTTTGAGAATTAATACTAAGCAATCCAGAGAATCCTGATTTCGTCAAGACTGTGTTATGAGTTTGTTCTCTTTGTTATTCATATTCAATTTTATTTCGCTTATATACATCTAATGAATGTTGCACTGCAATTTAGTAAAACTTCTACTGTAGTGATTAAATTTTAGACATCTATATCATTTACAGTTTTTCCTCTGTATTGGCTACCAGCAGGTACAAGACTTGTGAACCTTTTAGGTTGTCATATTTTATGCTTTGTCAGTTCCCTTCTTAGCCTATTTTCTTTTTCTGTTTACGGAGTGAGATTCTCCCTTGATAGGAGCCTTACTTTATAAACAACTAAATGTTTTTCTCATATTTCACACACTATTTATTTCAAATATAATGCATTTACGAAAAAAGGCCTTTGGTTTGCATTTTGTCCTTAATATTAATTTCAAAGTTCTCTTTTATAAGATCAAATTGATACAACATAAAAACTTTCAGATCTCTTTTAAATTTTTATGTTCCTCTATGACTATCCCCATTGTAAGCCAACCTAATATTGAACCTGGTTTATTAGACCAAACCCATTTCTCTTTAAATCTCTTCGATACTATACTTAAAACAACCACCACCTGGGTAGAACTTGAACATTCATGGGCTGAAATTGAACGGGCTATAAACATCCAGGAACAATTGGAAGCCAGACAACGATAACCTGGAAATCAACCCTAGCTTCTTTTCCCAAAGGTTGACTCTCCTCCCTTTTTACACCTTACTCACTTTTAGGTGCCTGGACACTGTACTTTTTAAAGCCTTGAGTACAGACTCTAGAACAAAAAGACCTATGGGAGATATGATAATACCTTTGAAACCAGATGCAAGGCCACTCAAGAAAATACCCTACAGATTGAGCCTGAAATACAAGGAAAAAGTGAAGACTTAGCTCAACAAAATGCTGGAAGCATGGATTATTGAACCTGTCGAAGAGTCGGAGTGGATCAGCCCTATGGTAGTACAAAAAAAGAAGAAAGGAGAAATCATAATATGTGTGGACCTTAGGAAGTTGAATGATGTCTGTCTACATGATCCTTTCCCTACACCATTCACTGATGAAGTATTAGACAACGTGGGAGGCCAGGAGGTGTATTCTTTTACAGATGGCTTTTTAGGATACCATCAAATCTGGATTGCCAAGGAGGATCACCACAAGACTACATTTTCCATAGAATAGGGATTCTACCAATATAAAGTAATGCCCTTTGGACTGAAGAATGCCCCAACCATCTTATCCAGGGTGGTGGTCGAAGCGTTCAAAGAATTTTTTCATAAATTTTTAGAAGCCTATTTTGATGACTGGATTGTGTTTAGTTTGTTGAAAAATCATACTAAATGTCTAAGGCTAATGTTGGATAAATGCAAGCAGTGTCAAATTGCTTTAACTCTGAAGAAGTTCATCTTCTTATCACCATTTGGAGTACTACTAGGCCATATTGTATGCAAGAAGGGATTGTTGGTTGATCCATCAAAGATTTAAATTATAGTTGACTTGCAACCACCTACTTCAGTCAAACAACTACGCACTGCGCTAGGACATACTGGCTATTATAGGAAATTTATTAAAGGCTATGCTCAAATCACAACACTGATGGAGAAGTTGTTGAAGAAGGACTGTCAGTTCAGCTTGACAAACGAATGCCAACAGAGCTTCGACACACTGAAACAAAAGATGGGAATTGTGCCCATTTTGGTTTTTCCAGATTAGAACAAGGAGTTTTATGTGCATGTAGATGCATATTCTATTGCATTAGGAGCAGTACTGGAACAACCTAAAGAAGGGGATATTGACCATCTGTTAGCTTTTGCTAGTGGGAAGCTATCTACAACTGAAATTAATTATACCATTACAGAGAGAGAAGGATTAGCCATGGTGTATGCGTTGCAAAAATTCTACCACTACATGTCGGGAGGACATTTTAAAATGTTCACAAATCACTCCACATTGAAGTACCTAGTCAACAAGCCACTATTGGGGGGGAGGATATGCAGATGTCTTTTGTTGTTCCAAGAATACAATTTTGAAATCATAGTCAAGCCAGGAAGAATGAAAAAGGGCCCTGACCACTTGTCAAGGTTGGAACATGGCAAAGAACCCACCAGTTTGGAGGATACACTTTCGGATGCACAACTACTCGCCATTAGAAATATTGATGACCACTTCCCAGACATAGTCTAGTTCCTGTCAATAGGAATGGCACCTAGAGAGTATACAATTCCCCAGAAAAAAACAACTAGTGGTGTGTGTTGCAGACTTCTCACTAATCGTTGGTCGTCTATACAAGATGGGATATGATGAGATACTAAGAAGATGCATTATGGAGACAGAGTTCCCACTGATCTTCACCGAAGATCATGAAGGCATCGCAGGAGGACATTATGCAGGGAAAGCAACTGCACTGAAGGTTCTGCGAGCTAGCATTTGGTGGCCTACCTTACACAGAGATGCTAAAGATTATGCCAGAGCATGTGATGTATGCCAAAGAGTTGGAAAACCATCCCGAAGAGACGAAATTCCATTAGCACCGTAGATGACCCTACAAGCATTTGAAAAGTGGGCCATTGACTTCGTGGGACCTATAAACCCACCAGGAAAGTGCACAGGATCAAGGTACATTATTACTGTCATTGAATACTTAACCAGATGGGATGAGGCTAGAGAAGTAAAGGACTGTAGTTCAACTATAGATGCACGTTTTATATTTGATGACATAATAACTAGGTTTGGATGTGCCAAGATCCTTATGAGTGATCAAGGCACACACTTCATCAATAAGATAGTTGAATCCCTCACTGAAGAATTTGCAGTCCATCACTAGAAGAGTATACCTTACCATCCACAAGCAAATGGAATGGTTGAAAAATTCAACAAGATCTTGGAGACAACATTGACAAAAATTTGTAGTGTGAATAGGGACGACTGGGATATAAGAGTACCTGCAGTACTATGGGCCTATAGAACCACTTGCAAGAAATTAACAATGCATACCCCTTTCAAGTTGGTTTATGGTCTTGAAGTTGTTGTCCCGATGGAATATTTGGTACCAAGATTAAGGATTGTTACATTTATAGACATGGATGATACTGGCATTGTTCACTGGAGGCTTGCATAGTTGATTGAACTAGAAGAAAATAGATTCATTACTGGGTTCCATCAGCAAATTTAGAAGGAAAAAGAGAAGGCCTATCATGGTAGGAACATCAAGAGGAAGGCATTCAAGCAAGGTGACTTAGTGCTTGTGTATGACAGTAAATTTATAAAACACCCTGGGAAGTTCAGAATGCATTTTCTTAAACCATATGAGATCACCTATGTTACAGAAGGAGGAGATGCGCAGCTGAAGACATTGAATGGAAAATGGAAGGAAGGATTGGTGAATGGGAGTCAGCTAAATTTGTACTATGACAACCAGCTACTTCACAACTCTCAATAGAAGCAAGGAGAAAAGGTTCTAGGTACCAGATGCAGTTTAAACTAGGTACCAGACACAGAGAAGACAGTTTTTACAAGAAGGGAGAGGAGGCACAAAGTAGAAAGAAAAGGCTGCATTGCGTAGTCCAAGTCGAAGAAAAATAGAGGAACTGGATTCAAAATGCCTCGGGACAAGTCACAGGTGAGTGTTGGGGGCCTGTTGTCCCTTATTTATGGAAGGAAGTGAAGTACAAGGAAGAAAAGGTAAAAAGCAAGCTTCACGGGAGACACAGTGACTGTCACTAGGTCGAAGTGAGCCAAATAGCATAAAAGATGGAGGGAAGTGAGAAAAATAAATCTATTAGATGAGGAGATCGAGGATGACAGATCAACAAGGAATATGGATCAAGGAAAACTAAGAAAGTGTAAAAATCCACCTTCGGATTGTTAAGAACCAAACATCAATATAGCATAGAAAAACCTCAAGAAAAGTACTCAACGCCTTGAAAAAGAGATAATATCAGATAATAAGCCTCTTCGAGGGGGCAACCTCCTTTTACCCCACTTAAATTTTCAAGT
>JASDQU010101271.1:132354-149159 GCA_032191745.1 Picea mariana | reverse complement strand
ACCATGTCTCTCACAAAGTGATACTGAACATCAATATGCTTTGTCTTCGAATGATAAGCTGGGTTCTTTGCCAGGAATATTGCACTCTGACTGTCACAATCTAATCTCACTGCTTGTTGTACCAACCCAATACCTGAACACAATATTTGTAACCATACTTCTTCCTTGCTTGCATGAGTGGCTTCCATGTATTCAACTTTTGTAGTTGAGAGTGCCACTACAACCTATCTTTTGCTTATCCAACTAATTTCTCCTCTAAAGAGGTTAAACACATACCCACTTGTAGATCTTCTGTGATCCAGATCTCCAGTCCGGTCTGCATCAACAAAGCCATGTATGTCCATCACTCTGTCAAATCTTGGTCTTCCTTGGTAGCATAATCCATAACTGGTAGTGCCATGAAGATACCCGAAGACCCTCTTTACTGTTGTACAATGCTCCTTCCCTGGTTTTGACATATACCTACTCATGCAAAGAATATAACACATACCCAACAATTTTTCCTCTGCTTCAATCGTTGTCTGCTTGACTTTATCCTACATAGTGGCCAAATCCACAATTACCTTCACTTCTTCTTCCTGCAATGGTCCCAATCTCTGTTGAAGGATCTTTTGTTGCTCCCTCATATTTTCTACCTCCATGTATGACTTCCTTTGATCCAAAATGGTTGTCATCCACTCTACTAGTGGAAGTGTTGTTATCTTCTATGAAGCCTGGTGTGATATTTATTGTGATTCTCTTAAGAGTTCTTCCATTGCCTTCATCTCTGGGTCTTCTACCAACTCGTTCCATATCCATGCACTCTCCTCACAGAGTTTGGAGCTTTCTCCTTCTACTTTCTTAATGTTTTCTTGGCATGCTCTGTAATTATAAGTCCTCAATCTGCTCACAGAAGCCCTTAATGATGTCTCTGATCTTCAACACTTCTTCCTCCATAGTAGCTTCTACTACTATGGGGACTTTTGGGATTTCTTTATGTAGTTTTTGGACAACTGCTTGGGTTTTCTGTGCCATCCCTTGAGCCTTTTCCTTTTCATTTAATGATTTCTTTTCCCTCTCCTCATCCTTGTCTTTATTCTTCATAACTTCTTCTACTCTTCCTTCAACTTCCTTCTTTTGTTGAAGTGTCCTGTCATACTTCTCATGTAATTGGGATCTTTCGTCCCTTATTCTTTCCATCTCTCTGTGTTCGTCCTCACCTATGATCCTCATTTCTTGCAACAATCCTTATTGCAAGTATTTTAGTATTTGCATGGGCATCCTTGATGCAGTTATATTGAGATAGCCAAATGCATTTACTTGCTCCTATAAATCGCCCATTGGAAACTCTTACACATCTGTCTCAATATGAAAGGTTATATGTCATACTGTTAGCTATGTCAGGGTCGGCTACACGTTTTTTGCTTCTCTCCTTGGTACCATGGAAGATACTTCCCCAGTCATGTACTCTTTCATGATGCTTATTTCTACCAACATTTGTTGGAGTGTGGCTAGTGTTTCCTGTACTTTTTGTTGTTGTTTTACTTGCTTCCTTGCTACCTCTTCCATTATTTCCTCTATGGCATCCCAAACCTAGTAGTTGATCCTATATATATAATCATCAATTGATGCATACATTGGGGTTTTTCTATGTTCTTTCACCTTCTTGCATGCCTCCCCTGCAGGTTCTTTCTCTGTATCCTTCCCTTTTTTCCTTATTGTTGGGATTGGTTGTTGCTCCTCTATTATGGATGGCCTAGGATGATCTCCTACGCCATTTTTTTCTCGTCATGAGGATCCTCATCACTTTTTTCTTTCTCTTCTCCCTCATTTGAGTGCAATGTTTTCTTGACTGGAATTTTCCAGTCCTTTTCCCATTAATTGACTATCAAGATCACGTCTTCTATTGTCAACCTATAACTAGTTGGAAACCATTGGATTGCTAGATCCTTCTTGGCATGCACATACATGTGGTTCATGTATTCTCTAAACCACATGATATCCTTTTATGCTGCTACTGTTTCGTCTTATATGCATGGTGGGTGCCCAACTAAATGTGTGATATTTTCCAAGTAGACAAAAAATGTGGTGTTATTGTCATTTTGTCTTCTCTTAATTGTTGTGTTCCATAAATTGGCATACCTCCTAGCCAAAGTTTCTCTCCCTGATGTGTGCATGTGCTAGTAATACCTTGGTTATTTTGACCCGATCAGCGCAATCAAGATCAACAACCATGCATAATGGAAATTTGTGCCCTTTTCCCGGGCCTCCGTGCAATCCTATAAAAACTAGTTCACCAACTAGGTGGCCTAGTTCATCTGTACTCCTTCCAAACACTTCTCTAAGACTGTAATGACTACAACTGGTGCTTCATCTTTGTGACATTTTTGCATCATCTTGTAGGCCATTACTTGTGTCATAAACCTCACATTTTTATTGTTGACGATTTTAACATCCAGACCCCTATTTCCCTTAAACATATATAATTTTTCTTTCATCGACTCAAAGAGGGATCACTCTCTTTCCTTATTGAACAACAGACCAAAATATTCACCAAATTTTGGTAGTCATGTAATATGCACAATCAGTGTAGTATCTATTGATATTGGGGGATCAAGCCATAGTGTTCCCCCATGAACAAATCTTAGCAACGCCTTCACGCATGCATTAATTTCTGTACTCCACCCAAAATGTGGAATTTGTAACAAGTTCAATATACCTTCCTTATCCAACCCCGACGGCCACTCTTTTGGCTCTAGAAGGATTTCTCCTATGTCTGGGATGCTCCTAATATGCAAATATTGTTCCCTGGCCAACTCTAGGAATTTCTATAAATTAGTGATGTCATGGTCCATAAACTTTAGGCCGAAAATCTTCCCGAGCATATCTTCTTCACTATTTACACCATTCGAAACTAGTGGTATCGAAAATGGATACTTCCCATTGGTTGGTAATTTTATCGACAAGGGGTACTTCTCGTTGGCTGGTACTTGTACCGGTGGCACATCATCCATCCTTAGTGGTGGGTAGTCTCAATGGAAACTTGCATGTGACGTCGAAGTCGAAGCTTCGACTACTTACTCTACCTATGGTGTTTTCTCTAGTTGTCTTGCTTATTTTCGTGATGCGGTAGATGATCCTCCAAATTTAGGCGGTTTCCATTCATCTTCTAAGGAAGATTCCTGGGCTAGCTCTGTGTCTCTTCAAAGGTATTTGTAGCTCGACTCTGGTGCTCTTGAAATTGCTATGGTTCACTCTGTTTCTCTCCCACTCTCATGCAACAATGACTTAGACTTGATGAAATCCTGTTGTTTTGATTCCATTGAGCCAAATGTATATGTCTCATCTAGACTTAAGTGCCTTGTCCAATCCACCACCTTGGTTGATGAGTTGTTAACTAAATGCTCCTTTATTACTAAATTCGTCGTGTGATTTTTCCCTTGTACTGCCAATCTGTCATGATTTTTGACGGATTTTACCCTTTAAGACTATATAATGACTTTATGACCTGTCACTCCACTTTGTGGTCGTCGTTTCCATGCTTTAATACTTTTAGTGATCTTTCCATTTCCAAAATGCGCAACGGTTCTTGTTGTTGCATCTGTGTGCTTCACAATATGTATTTTCTTCCATGTTGGCACAATTCTATTTTTATGTGTGATAACCCTTCATTCCGGGAAATCTCAAAGGCCTTGTACTCTGTTATATTTTTCATTTTTCTCTATCTGCTTTTTATTTGATTTTCTTCTGTTTATACTTTTATTTGTTTTATGTATTTTTCCTTCCTATTATGGTACAACAACTATAATACATGGGTTCTGGTGCAACCCAAATTATTGCGCAGATTGTTGATTGTCTCTATAGAGTTTAAACCGACTTCCATTGACCATTCCTCCAATGAATTCTCCATTCAAGGTCTCTAACTGCGCATCACTTGTCTCTATGACAAGTTGAATCACATAGGGTCCTAACCAGTGCATTCTAAACTTTCCTGGATGCTACATGAACTTGATGTCATAGAGTACTACCAGATCTCCCACTTGAAACTTTTTTTGTTTGATGTGTCAATCATGCCAAGATTTCTCTCTAGCCTTTTGAACTTGCTGATGAAAACCTATGAAAAAAAAATATTCCTCAAGCCGTACTAACTATGCCAATATCTCCTCTATTGTTTCAGTGTTCGATAGATGAGTTATTGCTGCAATGCACATGCTAGGTAGAATAAAATCCATTGACATCATTACTTCCTACACATAGACCAATCTGAAACGTTTCTGACCTGTCAACTTTTTACTTGTCATTATGTAAGCCCATAACACTATAGGAACTCTTAAGTCCCAATCGTCTCTCCCTACACTGAAAATTTTGGTCAAGGTATTATCCAAGATTTTATTGAAAGCCTCCACTGTTCCATTTGCTCGAGGATGATATAGGGTACTCTTATGATGATGGATTTTGACCTCCTCAGTCAATGATGATATTTTCTTATTCATAAAGTGTGTGCCCTGATCACTAAGTAATATGCACAGAAATTCAAACCTTGTGACCACATTCTCGAAAAAAAATCACATAGCAGTCTCCACAGTGCAATCTGCAACTGGTGTTGCTTTCACCCATCTTATCAAGTACTCTGTCATAGTGATTATGTACCTTGCCCCTGATCTTCTTTCTTATGGGCTGATTGGCCCCACAAATTCTATGTCCCATTTCTCAAATGATTTCAACATAACCTATGGATTCAGAGGCATTTCATCCCTCCTGGATGGATTTCCTACTCGTTGGCATACATCACATGAATGATAGTACTCCTTCGCATATTTGTGAAGTGTAGGCCACCAAAGCCTCATGTACAAAATATTTTTTGTAGTTTCTCTCCCTGCATAATGTCCTCCTAGAATCCCACCATGCGCTTCTTCTAATATCATTGATCTTTTGTGTTCCAACACGCAACGTCTCAATATTCCATCTACACCCAACTTGTATAAATTCCCTAAAATCAATTGATAATCTATTTATTTCAATATCAGTTTCTTATTTTGCAAAAATTTCATATTTGATGGAGCCATACCTATACTTAGAAACCACACAATGTCCTAAAAGTAATCATCTACCATTTTTACTGCAAATAATTGTGCATCTGGGAAGTTTTCATTTAGATTTCTCGCATCTTCCCTTGGAAATATGTGTAATAGATGATATGGTCCCACTTCAACTTCCCTGGTTTCACTACAACCTCAAATTCATATTCTTGAAATAATAATAGCCATTTTCATATTCTCCCCCCCAACACTGGCTTGTTGACTATGTATTTTAATGTAGAATGGTTTGTATACATCTTAAAATGAGATCCCAATAAATAATGTCTAGATTTTTGTAGTGCGTAGACCATTGCCAATCCTTCTCATTCTATTGTCATATAGTTCTTCTCTGTTATAGATAACTTCTTGCTTGAAAAATCAATTGGGTGATCTATGTCTCCCTCCCCTGGTTGAAATAGTACTACACCTAATGCTATGGACGATGCATATACATGTACATGGAACTCCTTGTTCTAATATAGAAAAATTAAAATCAGATCAACCAAAAGTTTCTTCTTGAAGGTGTCCAACCCCTTCTAAAAATCCTCGTTCCATTGAAAATTTGCTTCGTTATTCAATAAATTTTCCATCGGTGTTGTGATATGTGCATATCCTTTGATAAATTTCCTATAATAACCTGTATGACCCAAAGTTTCCCTAATTTTTCTAACTGATGTAGGAGGTTCTAACTCCATAAATACTATGATCTTGGCTGGATCTACTATTAGTCCTTGTTTTCACACTACATGTCCCAACACAATTCCAAACAGTGTGCAAAAAATACACTTCTTCAGGTTGAGCGAAATATGACACTGTCTACATCAATCCAAAACTATCTTGAGCAATTCTATATGATCATTCAGTACATTGAAAACAATCCAATCATCTAGATACACTTCAAGGAGCTCATGGATAAACTCATTGAACGCTACAACCACTACTCTGGAAAACACCGTCGGGGCATTATTCGACCCGGATGGCATTATTGTGTCCTAATAATTCCTCCACTCAGTTGCAAAAGTGGTCTTGTATTGATCCTCCTGAGCAATTTTTATTTGATGGCACCCCAAGAATCCATCTGTGAAAGAATAAGTTTCTTGGTTTCCTACATTCTCCAGTACCTCATTTGTGAATGGTGTTTGGAATGGGTCATGTAAGCACACATCATTCTACTTCCTTAGATCCACACAGATCATGATTCCTCCTGTATTTTTGTCTTGCACTACCATTGGAATGATCCATTCATATTCTTCTACCAGTTCGATGATTCTTTCATCCAACATACTATCTATTTCAGCCTTCACCTTCTCCTTGTACCTCATATTTAACCTGTAAGGCCTCTGTCATATTGTCTTAGCATCTTGTTTCAGTGGAATCTTCATCTCACCTAAGTCTCCAACTATCCCCTTCATATAGGAAAATGTCATTGGGAATAGGTCTTGGTATTCTCGTAGTAAGTCTGCAATCTTCTATACTATCTCATCACTCCAATAATCTCCTATCTATGCAAACTTGGGATTCTTTGTTGTCCCAATGTTTACCTTCTGTGTTTTTATCGTTTGTGTGTATATGACAAACTCAAGATCTAGCCCTTATAATACTCATTCTCCTTCTATTTTGGGCACTTATACATTTCTAGGATATTATTCATCCTCTTCTTCCTTAGCTACATTGTAGCATTCCAATAACTCATGAACATTTATATTGGCTCTGTGTGCACTGCACACTAATACTACCTCCATCGTTCCTTCTTCCAAGAAGATATTACTTCGTATATCTTGTATCACTGCATCTATTGATGGAGATTCATGTTCGAATGTGAACTTGAGTCTGAACCTATGGAACAACTCTTCCCATCCTATTGTCTCCCTGTGCATTTCCAATTCCAAATACCAATTCTTCGTAATTGTGTCCAATGTGTGTATAAATACGTGCATCCATTCTATCTCCAGTATTGAACTCCATAAATCCCGGCACTGCTCAACATGACCAACTAGGTCACTCTTTCTTGTATACTTCTACACAATGTCTTCTTCCTTAGTACCAAACCTTATTTGCATGAGTTTTCTACACTGTGACCAGTCTTTTATTCCCCTCTCTATGTGCAACCAACCATCTGGCTAGAGTCTCTTTTAGGACAACATCTAGTGCTAACATATTTTTTTGTTTGGGTACTTGCAATTCAAACTCCTTTACAAACATGCTTGTATCAGTTAATCCATCATACTTGGGTGGATCACACAACTCTATTCCAATCCAGTGCAAGGATTGGTTTATGTGTGCACATCGTCTAGTTGACACTCCATGCATCCTATCCTACCAATGCTCTAGAACTTATTCTGAATCTAATGCACATGAATTAATACATCTCCAAATCAGTGCACCATCTATAGTCGAGTTGACATAATCCTCCATATGCAAAATCATGTTATATAAGTTGTCAATGTCATTCCCTCTTGTTGGCTCTATGTATATTTTTCTTTCTGATGGGTCGAAGGGTGCAGTAGATTTCAAATATCTAACCTCAAATATCATCTCCCTCCTCTTCAAGTTAATGATTTCTTGGTTATCAAAATCCCATTCCAGTCTCATTAGTGTTGGATATGGTTGACTTTCGTCCATGATCTCAATAAATTCAAACTTTTCCATGCTGCACACCCCATCTATGTTCACAAGTACTCATGTCAAATGACCAATCAAGACTATTTTGTGCTGATTTGCGATCCTTAATTGAACAAGAGACCATACTAACCTGGGTTTTCCCATCATCTCCCATGTCTTCTTAGGTAAAACATTCACGTCTGACCCCAAGTCTAAGATGATATTATCCACATCATACTCCCCAATCCACACACTAAATTTGAATTCTCCATTGGTTCTCTTTTTGCGCAGTACCCGATTTACCATCCTTTGTGCGAAAAGAGTTTCACTTCCTTGTGTGCAATGATCAATCATGTCATATAGTGTATTAAATGCAGTTTCATATTTAATTATCTCTACACAAATTTTCAATAATTATGTTAGTGTGCTTAGATTTCTAGTCGGTTTCTCTGGCACAATGCGATATTCTACATGAGGTGCCACTGACATTGACACTCCCCAATCCAACCCGAGTACCTCTTGTTGGAGCCGCCTTTTTTGACTAGTTTTAAGCGTAATTCTGTAGTCAAAGGTTGGTCATCTAGGTCATTTTTTATTTCGTAACCTTTACACTTTGAAAGTCTCAGTAACCCTGATATGTAAAGTGGTGATGGTCATTGTACTCCTAATATCTTTTCCTTTTGACCATGAATAAGTTTTTTCACTTTTCTTTACCTCAGGAGATCGCATTTCTGGAGTTACAGGTCATAATGTTTTTAAGCCCCGATGCGCGAAGTTGCGATGTAACCTTGACAGTTTACCCAGGTTAGCACCGAGAGTAAATTTACTTAAAGCCTTAGTTAAGCGTTGTCGGTATTTCGCATCTCAGCATTTTCCCTCCCTAAAATTTTCACCTTCACAACTCCGATAGGCGAAGTCGCGAGACGTCCGCGCAAGTTACCTAGGTTAGTGCCAGAGGTGAGTAGTTTTTAACCATACTTAAAGTTTTTTGGGATTTCACGACTCGACATATGTTTCTCCCAAAAGCTATACTTTTGAAGCCTTGAATCACGAAGTCGTGATATTAATTAATTCTAATTTAATTAAACACTTAATTCAATTTACCTTTTGACTTAACTAGATCATACCATCGTGATCTCGAAATTTTGCAACTCGGCATACACTCCTTCCGGGAAATTTACCTTCGAAGTCCCGAGTCGCGAAGTCGCGATTTTTAACTAAACATGATTAATCAAATTCTTAATCCAGATTACATTTTCGCTCAACTAGATCGCGTCATCACAATCTCGGGTTTTAGAGGCTCGAAAGGTAAGAGTGAAAACTCTCAATACGACGAACACCGAAAGGTTGATTAAAGTTTAAAAAATCCTGATTAAATTAGCTAAGCAAACTTAATCAGTGTTTAATACAAGTAATAATAGGCACAGTCTACAAGGTATTTTTAAATGTTCCTTGCACCAACTGGTACCATGAACCGTCGAAATTTATGGCATTAATTAGAAATAGGGTGAAATGACAAGTAAGGATATGGTTTTTATTGCTAACTCTGTCTCTAAATATGAGTTGACCGTTCTGTCATAAGGACATCGAGATTTTAAATGATTGAAGATATAGATATTTTTTCTTTCTGTTCTATCCATAAAGCTCATTTCTATCCTGCGCAGATAAGCTTTTCTTAGCAAACTGATTTCTGTATGTATACGCATTTTTATTACAGGATATCTAAGTCACAATCTTCTGTCATGGCCCCGCGAAAAGCGTCCAAGATAAGTGTTGAGATTTCAGGACAAGGCTCTAATAATGTTTCAGATACTTCACCATGAAGCGTTGATTCTATATGAACCTGGTCATACATCTCTGAGGTTCTGCAATCTAATTTTGTGAACTGTTCGGATGATTCCAGTGACAACGAGAAAGACGAATTGAATACCAAATACAAGATCATCATCCAGGGAGAGATGCATAAAGTAGCGGCCAGGCCACGTCTTCTGCCTTACTATGACATGATCTGATGGGCGCTAGATCATGTAGATATCCCTACCAGAACCATCATCAATGAGAAGAAGGTCACTTTTGGGACCTTTAGACCAGAAAACTTACAGGCGATGTACAAGTTACCACCCACGTCGAACTGCACATACAATGTCGAGTTTCTAGAGGATTTTAAATAGAAGGAATGCGAGCAATACAGGAAAATATTATCTGATTTGATCAAGGATTGGGTCTCACACCCCGCGAAGTTCAGGGCAGATAGTAACGGAGTTTATTCCATATCTTCTTTGGAACCACAGTTCAAATACATAGCAATGATGACCTATAGATTGTATGGGAGGGAATACACCACACATTTTTTCCTCCCATGGGTGCCTCTGATGCATACAGTCCCAGAAGTTTGTTCTTTCGACTGGGCCAAACTGTTGTCAGATAGTCTGACTAGTTGGATTATAGAATATCGGACGCACAGGGAAAGCGGGAGAGCCGCCTCATTTTTATGTTTGCATAAATCATGGACATTGTGTGTTCCATGATGCCTTTTTCCTTAATGAGTTGGAGCTGGGCTCCATCATTTGTTGAGCCTATCCATTTCTATCATTCTAAGATTTTGGAGGATAAGGCTTCAGATTTTATATATGGAATCTTCAATTGGGTAATGGTACCGATGCATGTCACCATATTTGATAATCCACCACCTAGGATCTCAGATAGCATCGCAGCCAATTTGAGTAGTGTGGCCGACTAGTACGTGGAGGAATAATTTTCATACATCAAGGTTTTTGGCACTTCTGTCCCTCCACATGATCTACCATTATTTATACCCGATAGGCTGGCTTGTCGTGAAATCGCCAAGCAAACCATGATTGGTGGCATAAGTAAAGAGCTGAAAGGATTTTCAAAGAAGGTATGGCCACCTTTCCCCATTCATTTAAACACCTATTATTTATTAGATTTCGGGCATGCAAAGGCCGAGGAAACAACCTTAGAAGATATAAAATTAGTCGACATTGAATTCAAGAAACATGACCCACACAGGGTCATGAGTAATCACTTGGCTAGTTGTGGCCTTAAAATATTTGAGCATGAGAATTCGCCTCATGATGATATTTTCGAAGGCACGAGATATTATGCCAAGTTTTTGGCTCGAATACAAGCCCTTCCTCCCAAAGAGAGGGCCGATGTTTTCAAATTCCAAGAACATAGGCAAAGTTGCCTTCCCCCAGTATTACGAGGCGAGAATCCGATGACCGTAGAGGTGCAACAAATAGAAGCTGAAGGCTCCAAAGATTCAGCACCCAACCAAGAAGAACACCAGGATGAGAAAGAGAAAAATGGGGGCCCGAAACAAGAAGCCGAGACTTCCGATCCTCCAAGCGAGCCAACTTTGGTTGTTACTCTATGGAAATCATCTAAACAGGTCAGCAATCCCATCATTTCTATTACTCCCCTGCAGTCGACAAAGGGAATCCCAGATGCAGGTTGTATTTTTGGTGAAGAATTAACACCCATATCAGTGGAAGAGCTACCCCCGAATGAATTCTTCTTCGATAAGAAGAGAAAAGATGTCGTGAGACAAGAACTCTACCAAGAAGCAGGTATTGTATCTAAGAAATTTAAAATTATAACCGATGGGAGAACTATGAAAAAAGAAGAATTTGCAACACAAATAGAAGGAACATTGGGGGCTTTCTTTACGGCAAACCAATATTCAGTCGGAACCCTAAAGGATCAGCTGAAGAGAAAAAATCTTCTGATCAAGACATTAGAGGCTAAAATAGCTACAACAAAGGTTGCTGCCAAAGATCAGGTGAATGCAACTTTAGAGAAAGCTAGAATAGATGATCAAAAAGAAATCGAGCGGCTCAAAGCAGATCTCGAACAGACACAACTGATGGATCAGACAAGTCAGATACAGATAGTCTAGCAAGGATAATTGATAGAGAAGCTTCGGGCCAAATTAGAGTTTGCCGAAAACCAGGTAATCGATATCGAGATATTTCAATCCCAAGCAATAGAAATCAGAAAAAGGTTATCGGCAGCGCAGCCAGGTCTTCTTATTAAAGTAGAAATGATTCAAAGCAGCTACCAACTCATTGATCAGGTATTGGAGAACCTCCCTCTCAGAGAAAGGGAAGTCGGAGTGGCTCGGGTTGTGTTCCAGGAGGCTATTATAGCCATGGCGAGAAGGGAAATAAGCAATAGCTCCAGTTTTCCCATCCCAGAGCAGACCAGGGGCAACATTTGTTGAAAGAATGGGAGCGTAATATATCTGAAGGTAGACAACAAGCTAAGGAGATAAGAAAATCTTGTGAAGAAACTTTTGGTTTGTTAAATGGGATTTGGTTGGGTTCTAATGGTGAGAGTAGCATTGAGATACTGGGTTAGATCAATACAACCAAATATCTATTAAATATCTGCTAAATATCAAGGAAAATGAAGAAAGAAAATTAGTCGAAATATCACAAATAACCCAGACGAACATAGTTCAAATAGATAAATGGCTAATTAAACCAAGTATATTATTATGTTCTATCAGCACCAAAGACCAACAGGTGGAAGGAAAGTTGCCACTATTGGTGAAAGATTGTTATATTTTCGAGGCCAATAATCAATCAGAAAATTCTAAGTTGATATCACAGCTGGTGGAGAAGTGCGTTATTTGCACGGAGCATGTGAAGAGGCAGGTTTCCGGTACCAAATGAGGACAGAGATAAAGAAATTAAACATTTAAACTCCTTTGATTGTAACCAAAAACCTCTGGAACGATTGAGATTCCAGCATATAAAAATTTGTATAAATATACATTTTGTAGAAAGAAAAAAGGGGCTGGAACTTTTTAGTTGATTGTAATAGAGGCTATCTCCTTTTTTGAGAGTTAATACAAAGCAATCCGGAGAATCCTGATTCCGTCAAGACTGTTTTATTAGTTTGTTCTCTTTGTTATTCATATTCAATTTTGTTTCACTTATATACATCTGATGAATGTTGCACTTCAATTTAATAGAACTTCTACTGTAGTGATTAAATTTTAGTCATCTATATCGTTTATAGTTTTTCCTTTGTATTAGCTCCCAGCAGGTATAAGACCTGTGAACCTTTTAGGTTGTCATATTTTATGCTTTGTCAGATCCCTTCTTAGCCTATTTTCTTCTTCTATTTACGGAGTGAGATTCTCCCTTGATAGGAGCCTTACTTTATAAACAACTAAATGTTTTTCTCATATTTCACACACTATTTATTTCAAATATAACGTAGTTACGGAAAAAGGCCTTTGGTTTGCATTTTGTCCTTGATATTGATTTCAAATTTCTCTTTTATAAGATCAAATTGATACAGCATAAAAACTTTCATATCTCTTTTAAATTTTTTTGTTCGTCTATGACTATCCCCTTGTAAGACAACCTAATATCGAACCCGTTTTATCAGACCAAACCCATATCTCTTTAAATATCTTCGATAATATACTTAAAGCAACCACCACCTGGGTAGACCTTGAATGTTCATGGGATGCAATTGAACAAGATATAAACATCCATGAACAGTTGGAAGCCAGAGAGTGACAACTTGGAAATCAACCCTAGCTTCCTTTCCCAAAGGTTTATTCTCTCCCCTTTATTACTCTTCATTGAATTTCATATGCCTAGATGTTGTACCTTCTAAGCCTTAGGTACAAACTCTGGAACAACATCTTTTTGGCACCATTGTCGGGGACGAAGTTACGAAACCTTTTCCCTAGGAAGAACGACATATTTTCAAGTTTCACCCTTTGATAGTGAACAAAGAGTGAGCAATTTATAAAGGATTTTCTTATATTTCACTTGGTGAATCTAAGTATAAGTAAGCTGGCATCCAGTCGAAGGAATACCAGACCAAACCCAGAGAACAAGCAGACCACGCCTGTTTCAGATCCCCAAAAAATACTGAAAGCTAGAGGTTCTCTTAAGCTGACTACTGCAGTCTATCAGCTTAAGCACTCATAGCCCAAGACCAAGAGTTCTTGTGAACCTTCAGATTTGCATAGTACCCCTCCCGAGACCACAAATTCATTTTTAGATAGCTCTGTGGTTAAAAGTGAAATACTTCCGAAAACCTCTGTCGGACACAAAGGTAAAAACCCCACAGTAAATTAATCAACGGTTGATATCCTACCGAATTTTCTTTTAGACTTCCCGACCTCACCAAGTCTCGAAGAGTATACTATATATTCAAATCTCACACCCACAGAATCCCCTGATTACGTCTCTTGCAAATCCGAGGATCCAAGTCCTCGCACCTTTGTTCACCCGTCTTCGCTTTTCTCATCCCTCGAAGAATCTAGAAATCTGCTTTTAGTCTTTCATAACCCTTTATATAACACATCCTTTCCTTGTTAGGTAGTACCAATGGTGGCCATCAGAGGAGGAGCGGGGGCCCAAGTACCTCCCCCACCCCCCAGAGTTTTCACTAAAGTGGCTACGAGATATGCACCTTTGGTTCTACTTGTACCTCTTCATGACCTTCCTGAAAATTATATAAAAAATTTATGAAAATTTACAAGGGAAGGGGACTTAACTGCGAATGAACATATAAATTTCTTCAATCAGTTCGCTAATATCCTAGGTCTGGAGCACGAAGACATTTATTTGAGATTATTTTTTCAAACTTTTGAAGGACAGGTATGAACCTGGTTTCGAAGCCTACCCACAGGGTTTATCCTATCTTACGATGACTTAGAAGATGCCTTTCTTAGACAATGGGGTGAGAGAAAAGACCACTTATATTATCCGACTGAGTTTGAATTTTTAAGGAAAAAGAATTCAGAAACAGTTATGGAATTTATCCAAAGATTTAACAAACTGTATAATAATATGCCAGTCGACGTTAAACCCTCCCAACCTGCAGCCAAAGTAACCTTCGCAGGATCTTTCGAACCCGACTTCACCCTTCTCTTAAGAGAAAGGCAGGGGGCTACCTTAACCTGAATGAAGGATTATGTTGTGGAAATCAAATTCAACATGATGGCCTCTGGTAAGTTGAAAGCTAGGGTAGAAATGAGAAACAGAGAAACCAAATGTTTTAGGGAACAAGCGGGACCCTCAGGGTCTAATAGATTCATATACAACAAAATGGATGATATGGCTAGGATAATTAAATATTTGTCGAATAAGATTTCTAGAATGGAGCTAGATCAATCCAAGGGTGATCCTTTCGTTAAAAGATAATTCAGAAGAAACCCCAACCCTCAAAATCAACAAAGGCAGATTAAAAATGAAGATCATAAAATTCAAACTCCTTTAAAAAATGAAAATTTTATAGGAGGAAATGACCTGGAAGATTTCGAGGGACTTGAAGAAGATGTGACAAATTTGGGCGACAACTGCATTCATCCTTATGTAACTAAACAAGATTACGAGAGGTCATTAAACACACCTCAGCCATCAAATGAAGATGATGATATAAACAACAATGATTTTGCTGTATGTCAAGAAACGATTAATTCTATGACAGATGGGGTCCAACCAAGGTATAAATTGAGGTCTAAAAACAAACCTACATTGATTCCTCAACCGAAGAAAATTCTCCCTAGAGGTGAGGTATATGTGTCTGGCCCAAAGGAGACTAAAACATCTAACAACAAAATAAAAGAGGCAGACTTGTTGGACCTCAAAACGAAGGAGATTGAGACCCAAACAAAGGGAATCAAGACAACTGAGACACTCACACCGGTAAGTAAACTCATGAGTAATAAATCAGCCCAGACAAATAAGTTGGAGAAGAAAGAGCTCGAGGTTTCAACCAGAGAAATGGACAAAGGTAGCGGTGGTTTTAGTTTTGAAAATGAGATAAATAGGATGAAAATACCAATCCCGCTAGTTGAATTAGCAAAGAATCTTGCATATCGAAAGCAGATAACCAAAGTGATAGGTTGTTCAGATCAAGAAAGTCAATCAGACGTAATAAATTTGGAAGATGATAAGCCCAATATCACTTTTGGTCCACATTTCGAGGGTGCTAGAGACACCGTTGCTCCTTTCTATATCACCCTAAATGTGCATGATCAACTGCTACATAACTGCATGCTAGATTCGGGAGCTTCATATAATGTGATGCCCAAAGCTATTATGGATATACTAGGCCTTGAGATCACCTGACCTTATGGAGATCTCTACTCTTTCAATTCGAGAAGAGTTAAGTGCATGGGTATGATAAAAGATTTAGTAGTCACCCTTGCACAAGTCCTAGTCAAAAGTGTTTTGATGGATGTAGTTATTGCTGATATCCCTCCAAAGTATGGCTTACTGCTATCAAGGTCGTGGGGAGCCAAACTTGGGGGGTCCCTCCAACTGGACATGACTTACGCCACAATTCCTTCTTTTGGTGGGTAACTTACTTGGTTATACAGGGAAACGAGGTTAGCCTATACAGTGAGCGATCCTCAGAATCCTAACAATTTTCCTATCTACATTGCTGATCAATATCTAGGAAATTGTATTTTGTCTTTTGATGATGGTATAGATAGTTGCACAGAAGAAAATTACACAGATGAGAAAGAATCTAAAAATATGCATAGCACAAGGATCTGGAAAATGTTTTTTGATGGTGCTCTGTCATGTGAAGGAGCAGGTGCAAGAGTACTTTTTGTGGCACCTGAAAATAAATTTGTTGTCCCTTTTTCTTACAGGCTTCAATGGGATATAGACTACACTAACAATGTATGTGAATATGAATCCTTAGTGTTAGGATTGGAAGCTGCCAAGAAGATGAACATAAAGAACCTGGAAGTATATGGAGACACTGAGTTGATAGTCAAACAGATGAATTGACAGTACCAGGCCAAACACCCGATATTGAGAGCGTATAGAAATTGTGCTTGAGATCTAATGGAAAATTTCTTCTCGTCTGTAAATATCCACTTCATCCCGTGCGCCAAAAATTTGCAGGCCAATTTGTTAGCCAAGGCAGCCTTGACGTTCACTCCCCCCACAGCTTTTTAATTAAAATACCATATATAGGTAAGGCACAGACCATCCATCCTAAAAAACATACAACACTGACAAGTTTTCGAGGATGACGAACAGATCAGGAAGTTCCTCGAAGCAGTGGGTGACTTTTCTGAAACTCACATCGATCAAGAGAATCAAAATGATCACACGTGGATCATGCAAGAAGGAG
>JASDQU010101271.1:106095-127368 GCA_032191745.1 Picea mariana | reverse complement strand
CTAGGGGTTTAGTTCCTTTAGAGGACTTATTTGATTTTAATTTTCTAGAGCATGGAATTTGATGGAGCTGTAAGCAAAGAAGGAGCTAGAGCAGGAGTTTGGTTGCACAATCACAGATCCAGGTATTTGGAAAACCATTCTTACAAATTAAATTTTCAATGCACTAACAATATTGTCGAGTATGAAGCCTTGATGATCGGTCTGAAACTTCTAAAGAAGGTTGGTGCCAAACAAATTATGGTAAGAGGTGATTCCGAACTAATAATCAAGAAAATTAAAGGTGAGTATGCAACAAAACACCTCCATCTTAGAGCTTATAGCAATGTTGTTCTGGATGCCCTTAAATGTTTCACTGAAGTTGATTTGCAGGTGATGCCTAGGGGACAGAATATTTTTGCAGACGGTTTAGCTACGTCAGCAGCCACATGAAAGATATCATTTTGTTCCACTCGCCCATACACAGTGGAGGTGAAATGCAAACCAATTGTTCCAAACAACATCAAGTATTGGTAGGTATTTGGTAATGATGATCAAATTGAAGATTTTCTGCAATGTAAAAATGATTTCGAGTGTACAAACATAGACTTAGAAAATGAAGATGAAAATGTAAAAATCCATGATTTTGGAAATGATAGTGTAAATAAGATAGATTCAGGAGAGTTAGGTGATGATGAGATAGAAGCTGATGTTTTTCATTTGAAAAGTAATTTTTTACCTAGGGGTTTAGTTCCTTTAGAGGACTTATTTGATTTTAATGATGTAGCTAAAAAACCGAAAATTGAAGCCAGTAGTCAAGAAGTAGAAGATTGTAATATAGGGACAGAAGAGAAACCCAGGATGGTGAAACTTTCCAAATCATTACCCCCTGAGAAAAAACTCAAATACATTGAGCTTTTCAAGGAATATTCAGACGTATTTGCCTGGGGTTAGGAGGACTTGAAAGCTTATGATACTAGAATCATACAACATAGGATTCCAATAAAAGAAGACCAAAAACCTTTCAGATAGAAACTTAGGAGAATCAATCCCAAGCTACTTCCCCTGATAGAAAAAGAAATCAAAAGAATGTACGATGCTAAAATCATAGTCCCGTTACGGTTTTCCAAATGGGTTTCAAATTTGGTCCCAACACGAAAGAAATTCAGAGAAATCAGGCTTTGCATCGATTTCCGAAATCTGAATAAGGTCTCTCTGAAGGAAAATTAGCCACTGCCAAAAATGGACCACATATTACAAAGGGTAGTCAGATCCAATCGAATCTCTTTACTGGATGGGTTCTCGGGTTATAATCAGGTCCTCGTTCACCAAGATGATAAAGACAAAACCGCTTTCACAACACCATGGGGTACTTTCATGTATGTGAAAATGCCTTTTGGGTTGATGAACGTTGGGGCCACTTTCCAGAGGGTGATGGACATCACTTTTGTGGAAGAACTTGGCAAATTTATTGTCATCTATCTGGACGACGTAACTGTGTTTTCCCAATCTGATGACGAGAACTTACGACATCTCAGACGAGTTTTTGAGAAATGAAGGAAATTTGGGATTTCTTTATATCCTAAGAAGAGCCTTTTCGGATTAGAGGAAGGTAAACTGGTAGGGCACATAATCTCTAAGGATGGAATTAAAATAGACCCCAGTAGAATCGAAGCCATTCAAAAATTAGAACACCCAAGGAATATCAAAGAGTTATAGTCTTTTATCGGAAAAATAAACTTTCTACGAAGATTCATACCCAATCTGGCTGAGCTTCTCAGAAACATCACAAACATGTTAAAAAAGGACACCAAAATAAAATGGGACACCGAGTCCAGTCAATCTTTTGAACAATCCAAACGCACACTCACGCAGGCCCCAGTTTTGATCAGCCCTGACTTCACCAAAGATTTCTATCTTTTTTCTTTCACCTCTGAACATACCATTGCAGCAGTATTACTACAGAAAAACAATGAAGGGTATGAACAACCCATAGCCTTTTTTAGTAAATCTTTAAGAGATGTTGCTTTGAATTATAAAATAATGGAGAAACAAGCTTTTGCCTTGGTGAAATCCATAAAAGATTTTAGAGTATACATTCTCCATTCCCACACCATTGCATATGTTCCGAATGCAGTAGTAAAAGACATTTTAACCCAAGACAATCCGGATGGCCGAAGAGGAAAATGGATTGCTATCATTCTAGAGTATGACATAGAGATTAAGCCTACTAAATTGATTAAAGGTCAAGGTCTAGAAAAGTTAATGGCTGAATCAAATTTCCATGCTCTTGACATTAATTTATTAGCTGCAGCAGATGAACAGGGTGAGCAAGCGACTCCAAGCGTGAGAGAGGTATTTCTCAACTCTCCATGGTACGCAAACCTGATATTTGTTTTGCATAATTTACAAGCTCCCCCTAGTCTGACCAAGACTAAAGCTAGGTTTTTGAAATTGAAAGCATTAAAATTATGTATTCTAGAAGGCAATATGTATTGGAAAGATCCTGGAGGTATTTTGTTAAATTGTCTATTGAAGGATGAAGCTGACAAAGTGTTGCAGGAGTTTCATGCAGGAGACTGTGGTGGTCATCTGAACTGGAAGGCCACAACCAACAAAATCCTTAGAGCTGGATTCTATTGGCCAACTTTATTCACTGATGTACATCATAAAGTGACTTCGTGCCATCAGTGTCAGCTATTTGAAGGAAAAAGGAAACTTCTTCCTCTACCCCTGAAACCAATCTCCGTTGAGGCCCCTTTCCAGCAATGGAGATTAGACTTCATCAGGGAAATACATCCTCCTTCTTCGGGCCAGCACAGGTGGATTCTTACTGCTACGGATTATTTTACAAAATGGATCGAAGCAGTACCAAGCAAGCAAGCCACTAATTCTGTCATTATTAAGTTTCTTGAAAATAATATCTTGTCTCGCTTTGGATGTCCTAGAAAGATTATAACTGACAATGCAACTGCTTTTCGATCTAAGAAACTCATAGATTTCTGCAACCAGTATCATAATGGTTTGGGTCATTCCACAACTTACTACCCTCAGGGAAATGGGCTGGCAGAATCATCAAATAAAACCCTGGTAAACATTATCAAGAAAACTTTGTAGGGAAACAAGAAGTTGTGGCATAACAAGTTGGTTTTCGCACTATGGGTCGACAAAATGACCACCAAGAGGTCAATCAGTATGTCACCATATCAGCTGGTCTACAACACATAAGTAGTTTTTCCCACTTTCTTAGGAGTCCCTGTCATGAAATTGCTGCAAGACATGCAAGCAGAGCCAAACGAATCCCAAAGAAGGATCAACCAAATGATCCATTTGCAGCAGTCCAGGGAATAAGTATACAACAAGACCCAAGTAGTCCAAGAAAGCATTAAGAAGATTTTTGACAAAAGAACCAAGGAAGATGATTTCGAGCTAGGAGATTTGGTGCTGAGATGGGATTCCCGAAATGAAGACAAGGTAAAGCATGGCAAATTCGATATTCTGTGGAAGGGACCATACATGATTCAAGCATTCAGAGGAAATAACACTTTCTTGTTAAAAAACCGTGATGGGACGGATCTGCCAGGAGGACCTGTAAATGGAATAATGCTCAAACATTATTCACCGCCTCAGTAGAGAGCTGAAGTCACACTTTCCATTGTACAAACCATTTTTTATTTTTCTTGTGAGTTTCTGAGTGAATAACTTTGGTCAGTTGGTTGAAGCCCGAAGAGAAGGCCCTAAGCCGCTGACCACTGTTTTCCATTTTTCGAAAATAAAACCAATCAAGCAACAAAGGTGACTAGGGAGGAAGTTTCAGAACATCAGAAATCAAGATTCTTGGCACTTCACAAGGAGAGTACCATCCCCAGGTGGAGCCGCTGTTATCACCCTATAATTTATAGGATCAACTGGTGACTGGAATGTTATCTCTCTAGTGTTTTTTGTTTGTCAAATGATTTTTCATTTTGAAAATAATTTGAGAAAAGAAAAAGAAAAGAATGAAAAAGAAAAAGAAAAATAAAAGAGGGCATAAAAGAATTTCAATAAGAGCCCCATGCAATAACAATGACTTGGTCCATACCTTTCAAGCATGGCCAAGTTCTTTTAAATCGATGTTGATAGGGATAGTGAATAAGCTTAACTAAACTGTTTAATCTTAGCCAAGTGATCTAGGTTAGTTGGTGAATAAATCTGGCCAGATTGTCTAATCTTGGTCAGATAGCCCCAGGGTAGAGTAAGTTCTTAGCCCAACAATTTAATCTGGGCTAATTGTCCTAGTAAGTTAGGTTAGAACATAGGCTAGTTTGCTTTACTTCAATAAAACCAGCTCGATGATCAATGTTGGACTATGTTTTGAATGCTCGAAAAGTTGTTTGCCTAACCCCTTGGTGATGTAAAGATGTAAAATCTTGGGAAAAACCCATGATATGCTCTTATCCTAAGTTTTTCAGGGCGCATATGCTTTCGCGCCCACATTTATGCACCGCCCATGTATCAACGACATAGATGATCGTGCCTAGATCTATGGTAGACAAATCTTTCTGGACCCCCCCGACCGTTCTACCTTTAACAGAGAGGGGGGGGGGGGTATGTAATCGCTGATAATGCATGTGTGCATATGGATGACCCAAGTTTCGGCGCTTAGATCTACGGTCTGTATTGGATTCCAGACCCCCCCGTCCATTCTTCATTTAATGGAGGGGGGGGGGTCCGAAATGTGTGTTAAAGAGCGCACATAGATTTGCGGTCAAAAGGAAAGCATGCAGATCGATGGCCCAAAGTATTTTTCAGACCCCCCCAACTGACATGCCTTTAACGGTGGGGGGGGGGGTCTGGAATGGAATCTTACTCTGGCGGGTCCCCTATCAATACGCGGCATAAATCTACTGGTCCCGAGTCCCACTGCCTCATACTGTCTGACATACCTCGGCACCTCATGATGTCATCATCCACCTTTCCAAAAGAGCCACATCCCATAACTCCATTAGTCCCTCTCCCTCATTCACTCATGGCAAGTCCCCTCACCATGATTTTTTCCCCCAATCGATAACTGCCACATCACCCATCCGTATCCCTCGGTCGTTGTCACCTACCATCTCACATTCTAAATGACCCATTGGCCATTTATTACTGGATAACTTATCCGTTAACCAACTGACCTATCCCCCGCGCCCAACAGATACCCATTTACTCAAAATTACCCTCACTCTTCATTCCTTCACCATTTACCCACTCATCGCACTAGAGAATTTACCCCATTTTCTTCCCTGTTACAGTCAGTCGCCCCCATCTACCATCGTCCCCGCTAACATTGTTTTATTTGCAGGTATTGTTATAGTAATGGTGCCAAAATCAAAACGAACAGAAGGAGAGGAGAATCTGTTTCTCCCGCCTCCTGTCGATCTTGACAGGATACCACTGGCTGACAAAGACTACTTAATCGCAGACACTAAGTGTGATTTCGACTTCGTAGACCTTCAATCATGGCTTAAAGAAGTCTTCCTAGACCAGAGTGATGAAATTGGACTATGGGAGTCCAACCTACCCCTGTATCTCTTCCCCCAGATTCACCATTTCTCGGAGTTCGCCCTCAAGTGCTAAGACCACTATATTCCTAAGCAAAGAGCCATCATATCCTTGTCCGGAGAAGTTCTCTTCCTCATCATGCCGGAAACCATTGACCAAATGATGCAAATATCTCGAGCCGACTCTGCATCACCTTTTAACCTTGAAATCCTTACAGACTTATACCAGAAGATGACTTTTCCTCAAAGAGCTCAAATATTTGAGCTTTTTCTTCCACAATCCGCTTAGCTCCTCGCTACAAATCCCCCTTATCCTTCCTCCATGTTCTCAACCAAAGGAAACCAGGTTATCACGTCCCTATGCACCTTGTTGGGTTATTATTTAGATCAGTGGGTAGATGATCCCATTTTGGGATTTTTGTCTATTTTCTCCACCGATGAGAAGCCTACTACACAGTTCGACTTCAGCATGTTCCTGGCGAACAATATTCACGAGCAATTTGTCAATTTTGCCACAGAAGGCATGTTCCAGTATTCTTCAATACTGGCATACCTGTTCATTTTATTCCAAGCGGACAAATTTGCTTTTTCCATGCAGAAGATGGACGAAGATGGCAGACCCCAGGCAGTAACCGCATGGACCTCCCTACTTAGACATAACTCCACGGAATTCAGTTTCAAGCAGTTCATCGATCAATTCTACCACCCAGTGGTGAGTATGCTCAGTGGCAGACTCGAACCCAGGATTAATGATGAAGTTTAGAGGATCCTACATCTCTCGGATCATACAAATACTGGTGATTGGTACCTCTGCCAAAATCACACTGAGATCAGAGTCTATGGGTGCGAGTTGGCCCCATATAAACTGCCCAAATACTTACCTGTCATAATGTTTTCTCTGGAATACATAAGGCAGATGATAAACTCAAATGATATTCACTTTGTGTCTTTAAAGAAAAAGCAATAGCTCAGAATCAAAGGGCAGATTGGGTCTTTCATCTGCAACAATTGAGGCGCCAGGGAGGAAGCAGATAGGTTGCTGAAGGAAATGAAATTTTTCATGAGTTTCACATGGCACTATGATCTGTGGGGGATCATTTCATAGATGAGGATAAAAAACAAAAATATCCTGTATGTCCACGAATCTAGGCCCGAGGTAGAGAAATTTGCAAACCAGACAGGATGGGAACCAAACACTTTGGTCGAAACAGAACAACAGGACCCCCGGTCACTGTATCATAGACAACCACACCATAGGCTCTGAAGGAGAAAAGGCCTAGGCACGATCTGTCACCTCCTGTCACTGAAGTGTCATTAGAAGAATTATGACTGCATACCAAGAGGCCAAAAACCAGTCCAACTCTTGACCCGTCTGGAGAAAAGGAAATTCCATCCACCACAGTGATAGAGGTTGGTCGGTCGCTCCTCAACACAAGAAACAAGTAGATTATAACCACTGTGTTACCAAAGAAGACTACAGACACTCCACCAATCAAACAGCCAGGCAATATAGGACCAAAGCTAAGCATCTTTGAGAAATATGACTTGATCAAGAAAAAGAATCAAACTCTGACCAACAGCACATACGCCCAATTCTAGAAGTAGACGTCAACTTCACAACACAGGCTGCCATCGACGTTCGACATGGAGAAGGGTAGAATACACATGGCATTTCTCCAAGCATAGGTACCAGACCCAAAGGTAATCACCGATTGCAAGAGGGAAACTTTTGAATTCCAGACTAAAGACGTGCATCCTGCTGATCAAATGGATCTGCACAGGCAGACGGGAGAAATAGTTTTCTCCATGCTAGCACATGCTTCCACTACTACCTCCAGGTTACAAGTGTCTCTGAACAACGTCCAGACACAGTTGAAGTTGGAGAAAATATCATCCTTTACCAAGGATAATAGGATCAAATCGCTGGAGGAACTGGTCCTCAAGATCGGGTACGACCCCTCGAATGTGAAACCATCCAGACCCAGCCGTCTTGCAACCCCAGACTCCTAAATTTCTATCTCCCACTGCTAAACCTCAAACTACTCACTCTGTGCCAGCTAGCCCCTCCCCATCCTCGTCTTCTTCCACCACCCCACCTATCATCAAGTTTGTCGTCCCACCTCCTCCACCTATCATGGCAGCCATATATGCTCCCTTGGTGTTGGCCACACCCCTTCATGCTATGCTCCAGGACTATCAAACGAGACTTCCACAGTTCGATGGAACAGGAGCCTTGAGCGCACAACAACATGTCGATAAATTGAATGATTATTTTTATCTACAGGAAGTAGACGAGGCTAACGTTCAAATGAGATTGTTTGCCCAGAGTTTGGCAGGTGATGTTAAGAAATGGTATAAAGGTTTACATGCTGCCTCAGTGCTCGACCTTACCGCATTCCAAAGAAGTTTTCTAGACAGATGGGAGGTAAAGAAAAACCCTCTCCAAATATTGTCAGAATAAAAAAAACATCAAAAGAAATCAAGGTGAGACAGTACAAGATTACTGCACCCGTTTCAATAACCTTTACAATGTAATTCCAACCGATATTAAACCTCCACAAGGTTTGGCATTGATAAAATTCCCTGATGGTTTTGACACTGATATGTCATATCAATTAAGGGAAAGAAACTCCACCACCCTGGAGGATATGCAGAAAAGTGCAATAAGTGTGGAGGCCAACTTGTTAGCAAAAAGGGCACAACAGAGGACAGAGAGGAGAGTCACAATCAAAGAGGAACCTTCCACATAAACCTCTAATTCAAAATTGTATTCCTTGGACAGAGCAATGGAAAAAATGATGGAGAGACTTACTGTATCCGAAAGAAATCCTCCTAGAGAAAACTCACCAGCTCCTCAAATTTGAAATCCTAACTTCAGAAGAAACCCTCCTCAAATAAGGCAGAGAGATCCTAGGGATTAAAGGGAACAGAGAGGTCCTGATCAACAGATCAGACCTCCCCTACAGAAAAATTATGCCGATGAAGGAGAGGAAGTAATTGAAGAACTGGAGGATACTCACATAAACCTCATGGGAATTCATGATAATGAAACTATTTTCCTTACCCAGGAAGAGCAAGAACTTTTTCTATTCAATCAAACAAAAGTAAGTGAAGAAGATGAAGACGTCGAACAATAGGCATTTGAAAATGCTATTTTGGAGGTACACCAGTAGTACAATCTGCGAAGTAAAAAGATAGATATAAGTTATCCAAAAAAGGTGACTAAAATGAAGAAGACAGTCGAAAGCCAAAAATCCCCTGAGCCTTCTATCGAGAAGAGCCCTGAGAAGGGTAATGCTAATGTTTCAGCAAAAAGAAACCTTACCATTCTGAAAAGATCATCGCAGTCTGAGGTTTCATCAATTAACCCACCAAATACTTCTGGCCAGAAGATTGTGGTGGACAAATTAGAATTGCTGAGTCAAAGAAGAGCACCTACACCTTTCAGCCTTGAAGGGGAATTATCCAAAGTAAAAATTTTCATTCCCCTTTCCGAGTTGTTGAGCAAAGACGCTTACCGTTCACAGGTGATTAAAGCGTTGATCATTGAACCTGATATAGGTACGAAGGCCTTAACTATTGGATCAACGAATCATTCAGATACTGTGAACCTTACAGATGATCAACCTGAACTCCTGTTCGGACCTGAAGTGGATGGTCAGACCGACAATGGTGCTGTCACTCCTTTTTACATCAGCCTTAATATACACAACCTAATTTTGCATAATGCTATGTTAGATTCGGGTGCTTCCCATAATCTGATGCCTAAAGAAGTGATGGAAAAACTGGGACTTGAAGTTACTAGACCTTACAAGGACTTACACTCTTTTGACTCCAGTAAAGTTAGATGTATCGGTTTGATCAAAGATCTGTGTATCACCCTAGTATAGATTCCCACGAAAAGCATGGTCATGGATGTTGTGGTTGCAGACATTCCCCCAAAGTATGGTATATGTTGTATGCCATTGTCCCCATTCCCCCAAAGTTGGATATGTCGTATGCCATTGTCCCAATTTTTGGTCAACAAAGAAGACTATACAGAGAAACACTGATGAAGTACATGGTTAGCATCCAAGAAAAACCACATAACTATCCTCTGTACTCTGCACATTCTGACCTGGACTCCATCCTATACAACGATGGCGATATGGGAGAACAAATCTTCAGACTATGAGATAGATGCTTAAGACTATGCTGTGGGTGTTGTTCTCACTCCACACGGCTACCCCGTGGCCTATCATAGTGAGACACTCTCAGATACTGTCCGTAAGTACCCTACTTACAAAAAGGAAATGTAATACATTGTACAAGCCTACCGCCAGTGGAGACATTACATTCCTGGGAAGGAGACATCCATCCACACTGATCATAAGCCACTGCAGTTCATGCAGACACAGGGAAAATTGCAGAATGACCGCCATCAAAAGTGGTTCACATACTTGCAACAATTCCACCTCAACATCAAGTATAAAATAGGAAGCACCAATCATGTCATTGATTGCCTCGGTAGACCGCCAGTCGTGACACTCACCACGGTGCTAGACTCTTTTGACCATGAGACATCTATATGGCCCCAACTCTATGAGACAGACCCTGGCTTCACCACCACCTACCAAATGTTGGGTGCAAACGCAGTTGTTGATAATTTCCATCTTCAGGATGGGTTGTTGTGTCGTCTGCGCTATATCTATGTTCCATCAAGTGAGCGAGCGAAGCATATCTGGGAAGCCAACTACAGTCGGGTGGCAGGACACTTCGGTGTCAAAACGATAGTGGCAATGCTACAGAAACACTTCTACTGGCCGAAAATTTGACAGGAGGTCAACAAGTATATCAGGTCCTGCACTGCCTGCGCTATTGCCAAACTGACCACTAAGAAACAAGGCATGTACACCCCGCTTCCTACTCATTACAGGCCATGGGAATCCATCTCAATGGACTACATGTTGGACCTCCCAACCACCAAGCGGGGAAATGACTGTGTTTTTGTGGTTGTTGATCGCTTTTCTCAGATGGCGATTCTGGTTGCCTGCAAGAAGAGCATCACAACCGAGGCCACTGCCAAGATATTCTTTGAATGAGTCTGGGTACATTTTGGAATCCCACAAACCATTTTCGCAAATCGAGATAGTCGATTTCTCAACACATTCTGGTCGATCTTCTGGTCACTTTTGGACACCAAGCTCACCAAATCCACGGCCTTGCACCTCCAAATAGATGGCCAAAACGAGGTTGTAAATCGAATGATTGTGCATATCCTTCACATGTATCATTCAAAGCACCCTCCCACATGGGATGAGAGCCTTCCCTATGTCCAACATAGCTACAACCGAGCCCTGCATAGCTCAACCAACCACAACCCCTTTCAGGTGGGGTTGGGATTCCAACCATTGGGTCCCATAGATGTTGCACTTCCCCTTGCGGTCACCTCGACTGACTCATCTCCTGCTCCAACTGAAGCTGAGAAAGCCACCCGGTTCATTGAGAGGATCCAGCACATTCTCCACCAGGTTCAATATATCCTACAAAAGTCCAATGACAAGTACAAATAATGCCATGATCAACATCGGGTGCCACATAAGTTTCAGTTTGGTTGCACTTGCAGAAAAAACGCCTTATAGGACCCCATCAGAAGCTTCGCTCACTCCTTTATGGGTCGTACACTATCACCAAGACCATGGGGGATGATCCTTTTGAGCTCAACATTCCTCCATTCCTTGGCCTGCACCCAGTGTCCAACGTGGATCTCCTTTGCCCTTATTTCCCACCATTATTGGACACCTCAAAAGTAGCAGAACATCTGACACCAATAGAGCTCAACCCTGAATGCATGCAATAGAAATCCAATGATCATATTGTGGACACATAGATCAAGGGCACTCGACAACAAAAGATCCATCTTTATCGAGTCGTCAAAGCAGGGCATCTCCTTCACCAAGGCAAGTGGCTCACCCAGTGCCAAATTCAGAAGAAATTTCCTCATATGATGGGGGACCTCAACGCAATGGATACCATTTATTACTAAGGAGGGGGGATTGATCTATATGGATATCAGTGGCAACCCGCCTTTTACAACTGGCTCAAAACAGTTTTTTGACAATTTTGGCAATTTACTATTTTTAGCAGTTTTAACTTCTAGGGCCATTTTGAGGGCCTAAATGAAGGTTTTTCGGTATTGAGCTTCTCAATTATATCCAAAGGAATGATTAATCCCTCATAATGAATCTCCTTGACGATACCTTTCCAATGGGCTATCAAACGCCTAAAACAGAGATCATATGGAAAAGTTACGACCCCAGGAAGTTGATGTACTAACTTACCCAAACGGGGCCCACATGACTTTTGGTGTTTCATCTCCTAGGGTTAGGTTTTTGGATGTCTAGGGTTTTTGGCTGTCTTGTTTATTGTTAAAATGCCTTAAGATCCTCATTGTAATTTTCTTCTTGTGAATGCGCACAACCGTCACATCTCTTCTCAGAGATAAGCCACGACCATTCCAGCAAGCTTGTTTCCGCTGCATTTTACAGTTTCAACTTATTTTTTTATTGAATAGAAAACTAGTTTTACTGGATCTCTATTATTTTGTGTTAAGCACCTGTTAATAATATGTATTCATTTCGTTCTGCTCATAAAATCTAGATTAGTGGCATCAGAGTGGTCTTCTCCTTGTCGTCTTAATGCATGTCCCCAACGACGTCGGAGTACAAAGAGTTGGGTCTCGAGCTTGTTTCTCTTAAGGATGCTATTAAGGAACAATACTACCCTGTCAGAAGTTATGATGACCTGTATGCCAAATGGACCACATTGCAGCAAGAATGAGACCAAGCAATGCCCGATTTCACAAATATTTTCCATACCTTGCACACCAAGATGAGTATCAAAGATTCAAATGACATCTGGTGCTCAAGTATCGTGGTGCTCTACATAGATACATCTAGACTGAAATGGAATTTCTAGACATATCATCCTTGGATGTGGCCTACCAATATGCCATCAAAATCGAACAGAAGCCAAACAAAAGATGCGGCGATTTGGGTCTGAGAACCCCGCACAACAAAAGCTGGGAAAGGGCGGCCCCAACCCACATAACAAAAGATAGAGCAAAGATGGTCAGTATCAGGACAACCAGTAAAAGCCGCAAGCAAGGAAGGTCACTAAAAAGACAAAGAAAGATACCGGGAAGTGGTGCGACTTCCATAAGAGCCCTTGACATAGCACTATTGATTGCCTCCCAAAGCAGTGGTTGGTGGCCGAAGTGAAAGCCTCTTAATCAGATGTGGATTCTGACTCTGAGCTAGAACCAGAAAGGGGAAGACAGATCATTGATGCAGAACCCAGTTCCACCGTTGCTACCATGAAGCTCCATCTTGGTGAACCAGATGATCCAGAAGAAGGAGAGCACCTCTTCCATTCACAGATGTGGGTAAAAGGCACCTCGCTACACTTCATCGTTGATAGAGGTAGCTAGAAGAACCTCATCTTAGAAGAGGTCATCAAGTGGCTTGCCCTGCCAATAATGGCGCACCCACAACCCTACACCATTGGATGGCTCCACCAAGGAAGTGATCTCCATGTCAGCCAACAGTACCGACTATCGTACGACATCAAGCCCTTCAAAGACGAGGTATTATGAGATGTTCCTCCTCTTGAAGTTTGTGATGTTCTTTTGGTCCAACCTTATTTATGGAAACATCATGTTGCATATGAGTCTAGGCCTATTAGTGTTATTATTACTTTGAATAGAAAATTGTACATGATACCCGAGGCAATCCCACCTAGTTCTATTTCCTTGATCTCTGCTAAGCAATGCAGGAAGGTCATCTCTCAGATGGGGAATTTTTTCTTCTTCATGATTCGCTCTTAGATTAAGAGAAAGATCGCAACCACATCCAGGGTCTCTGCGGCTGACCTATCCACACAGCAGAAGCAAGTAGATAAGGTCATGGAAGAATACTCAGATATCTTCTCCTCACCTATAGGAGTACCTCGACACTGCCAGGTCAAGCACCCCATCGATCTAACCGGGGGTGCATCGCTTCCCAATGGGCCAGTCTATCGCCGCTCTTTTTTAGAGAATGAGGAGATCAAGTGAGAGATCCAAGAACTACTCCACAAGGGGCACATCCATCCCAGCTCATCACCTTGCGGGAGCCCAATCGTGCTGGTACAGAAGAAATATAGAACCTGGCGACCCTGTATTGATTATCGGGCTCCGAATAAAATCACTATCAGAAACCGGTACCTGATTCAATGAATCGACGACCTCCTTGATCAACTCAGGTGGTACAAATACTTTAGTAAGATTGATCTGAAGTCTGGCTACCACCAGGTCCCGATAGAATAGACAGATGTGTGGAAGACCACCTTCAAGTCAAAGGAAGGCCTTTTTGAATGGTTGGTCACGCCCTTTGGTTTGACAAATTCTCCAGCCAATTTCATGAGGATGATGGACGATATCTTGTGACCATTCACCAATACTTTTGTAGTGGTGTATCTGGATGACATTCTAATTTACAGCAAGACTTAGGCTGAACACTTGCAACATATTCAACAGGTTCTGCACACCCTGCGACAGGACAAGCTATATGCCAACTTGGAAAAATGGTCATTTGGCATGGATAAGGTCCATTACTTGGGATACATCATTGATAATCATGGCATACATGTGGATCTATCCAAGATCCAAGTCATCCGTGACTAGCCAGCCCCAACAACACTCACTGAGTTTCGAAGCTTCTTGGGCCTTGCCAATTTCTACCACAGGTTCATGTTGGGATTCTCCCATATTGCATGGGCCCTCAGCCAAATAAACAGGGGTGGTAGTAAGGAAAAATTTGTGTGGGGATTGTCCCAACAACAAGATTTTGATGATTTGAAGCAGCACTTGTGCTCAGCCCTAGTACTTTCACTACCAGACCTGCAACATCCCTTTGAAATTGAGACAGATGCTTCAGACTATGCTGTGGGCGCCGTTCTCACTCAGCACGATCACCCCATGGTCTATCATAGTGAGACACTGTCAGATACTGTCTATAAGTTCCCTACTTACGACAAGGAAATGTACTCCATTGTACAAGCTTGCCGCTAGTGGAGACATTACATTCTTAGGAAGGAGATAGTCATCCACACTGATCATAAGCCACTGCAGTTCATGCAGACAAAGGGAAAATTGCAAAATGACCACCATCAAAAGTGGTCCACATACTTGCAGCAATTCCCCCTCAATATCAAGTATAAAACATGAAGCACCAATTGCGTCGCTGATTGCCTCAGCAGACCGCCAGTCGCGACACTCACCAGAGTGCTAGACTCTTGCGGCCATGAGACATCTAAATGGACCCAACTCTATGAGACAGACCCTGACTTCGAAACCACCCACCAAATGTTGGGTGAAAACACAGTTGTCCATAATTTCCATCTTCAGGATGGGTTGTTGTGTCATCTAGGCCATATCTGTGTTCCATCAAGTGAGCGAGCGAAGCTGATATGGGAAGCCCACTACAGTCGGGTTGCAGGACACTTCAGCGTCAAAAAGACAGTGGAGATTCTACAGAAACACTTCTACTGGCCGAAACTTCGATAAGAGGTCAACAAGTATATCAGGTCCTACACTGCCTACACTATTCCCAAACCGACCACTAAGAAATAGGGCCTATACACCCTGCTTCCTACTCTAGACAGGCCATGGGAATCCATCTCAATGGACTACATGTCAGGCCTCCCATCCACGAAGTGGGGAAATGACTTTGTTTTTTTTGTTGTTGATCGCTTTTCTAAGATGGCGATTCTGGTTGCCTGCAAGAAGAGCATCACAGCTGAGGCCACTGCCAAACTCTTCTTTGAACGAGTCTAGGTATAGTTTGGAATCCTACAAACCATTGTCTCAGATCAGGATAGTTGATTTCTCAGCACATTCTGTTCTAGCCTCTGGTCACTGCTGGAAACCGAGCTCACCAAATCCATGACCTTCCACCCCCAGACAGATGGCCAAACCAAGGTTGTAAATCTAATGATTGTGCATATCCTTCACATGTATAATTCAAATCACACTCGCACATGGGATGAGAACTTTCCCTATGTCCAACATAGCTACAACCAAGCCCTGCATAGCTCAACCGACCATAACCCCTTTCAGGTGGGGTTGGGATTCCATTTATTGGGTCCCATAGATGTTGCACTTCCCCTTGCGGTCACCTCAATCGACTCATCTCCTGCTCCAACTAAAGCTAACAAAGCCACCTGGTTCATTGAGCGGATCTAACACATCCACAAATAGGTTCAAGATATCTTATGGAATTCCAATGACAAGTACAAACAATGCCATGATCAACATCAGGTGCCACATAAGTTTCAGGTGGGCGACAAAGTTTGGTTCCACTTGACAAAAGAATGCCTTACACGACCCCATCGAAAGCTTCACCCACTTTGTTATGGGTCATACACTATCACCAAGGCCATGGGGGACAATGCTTTTGAGCTCAACATTCCTCCCTTCCTTGTCCTGCACCCAGTATTCAATGTGGATCTCCTTCGCCCTTATTTCTCACCATTATTGGACACCTCAGAAGTAGTAGAACAATTGACACCAACAGAGCTCAAACCTGACTGCATACAACAGACATCCAATGATCATATTGTGGACAAACAGATCAAAGGCACTCGAGAACAAAAGATCCATCTTTATCGAGTCGTCAAAGTAGGGCAGCTCTTGCACCAAGGTAAGTGGCTCACCCAGTGCCAAATTCAGCAGAAATTTCCTCATATGATGGGGGACCTCAACGTAATGGAGACCATTTCTTCCTAAGGAGGGAGGATTGATCCATATATATATCAGTGGCCACCTGCCTTTTCCAACTGGCTCATAACAGTTTTCTGACAATTTTGGCAATTTACTATTTTTAGCAGTTTTGACTTCTGGGGCCATTTTGAGGGCCTAAATGAAGGTTTCTAGGGATCAAGCTCCTCAATGATAGCCTAATGTGTAATTGAGCCCCCAAAATGAATCTACTCGATCATACCTTTCCAACGGGCTATTACATGCCTAAAACATAAATCGTATGCAAAAGTTACGACCCCTGGAAGTTGATGTACTAACTTACCCAAACGAGGCCCACATGAATTTTGGCGCTTCATCTCCTAGGGTTAGGTTTTTGGATGTCTAGGGTTTTTGTCCATCTTGTTTATTGTAAAAATTCCTTCATAGCCTCATTGTAATTTTATTCTTGCGAATGCACGCAACCGTCACATCTCTTCTCAGAGATATGCCACCACCATTCCAGCAAGCTTGTTTCCTCTGCATTTTATAGTTTCAACTTATTTCATTATTGAATAGAAAACCAGTTTTACTGTATCTCTGTTATTTTGTGTTATGCACCTATTACTAATTTGTATTCATTTCTTTCTACTCATAAAATTTGGATCAGTGGTATCAGAGCGGTTTGCTCCTTGTCATCTTAATGCATGTCCCCAATGAGGTCAGAGTACAAAGAGTTGGGTCTCGAGCTTGTTTCTCTTAAGGATGCTATTAAGGAACAATACTACCCTGTCGAAAGTTATGACGACCTGTATACCAAATGGACCACACTGCGGCAAGAAAGAGACCAAGCAGTGCCCAATTTCACAAATATCTTCCATACCTTGCACACCAAGCTGGCTATCAAAGATTCGGACGACATCTGGTGATCAAGTATATTGGTGCTCTGCATAGATACATCTAGATCAAAATGGAATTTCTGGACATCTCATCCTTGGACGCAGCCTACCGATATGCCATCAAAATCGAGTAGAAGCTCAAACAAGAGACGCGACAATTTGGGCCTGGGAACCCCTTACAACAAAAGCCTGGAAAGGGCGGCCCCAACCCATAGAACAAAGGACAAAGAAAATATGGATAGTATCAAGACAACCAATCAAATCCGCAAGCAAGGAAGGACACTAGAAATACAAAGAAAGATACCGGGAAGTCGTGCGACTTCCATAAGAGCCCTTGACATAACAATGCTGACTACCGCTCAAAGCAGTCGTTGGTGGCCGAAGTGAAAGCTTCTTAATCAGATGTGGATTTTGACTCTGAGCTAGAACTAGAAAGGGGAAGACAGATCATTGATGCGGAACCCAGTGCCAGCTACCACCAAGCTCTATCCTGGTGAACTAGACAAAACAGAAGAAGGAGAGCACCTCTTCCATTCACAGATGTGGGTAAAAGGCACCCCGCTGCACTTCATCGTTGATAGCGGTAGCCAGAAGAACCTCATCTCAGAAGTGGTCATCAAGTGGCTTGTCTTGCCAACAACGACGCACCCACAACCCTACACCATTGGATGGATCCTCCAAGGAAGTGATCTCCACGTTAGCCAACAGTGCCGACTATTGTACGACATCAAGCCCTTCAAAGACAAAGTATTATGTGATGTTGCTCCTCTCGAAATTTGTGATGTTATTTTTGGCCAACCTTATTTATGGAAAAGTCATGTTGTATATGAGTCTAGGCCTCGTAGTGTTATTATTACTTTGAACAAAAAATTGTACATGATACCTGAGGCAGTCCCACCTAGTGTTATTTCCTTGATCTCTGCTAAGAAATGCAGGAAGGTCATATCTCAGACGAGGAAGTTTGTATTCTTTGTGATTCGCTGTCAGATTAAGAGAAAGATCACAACCACATACAGGGTCTTTGCGGCCAACCTCTACACACAGCAGAAGCAAGTAGATAAGGTCGTGGAAGAATACTCAGATATATTCTCCTCACCTACAGGGGTACCTCTGCACTGTCAGGTCAAGCACCCCATCGATCTGACCCCCGATGCACCGCTTCCCAATGGGCCAGTCTATCGTCGTTCTTTTTTAGAGAATGAGGAGATCAAGAAATAGATCCAAGAACTTCTCCACAAAGGGCACATTCATCCCAGCTCATCACCTTGCGGGAGACAAATCGTGCTGGTACAGAAGAAAGATGGAATTTGGCGACTCTGTATTGACTATCGAGATCTTAATAAAATCACTATCAGAAACCGGTACCCAATTCAATGAATCGACAACCTCCTTTATCAACTCACGGGGGCCAAATACTTCAGTAAGATTGATCTAAAGTCTGTCTACCACCATGTCCTGATAGAACAGGCAGATGTATGGAAGACTTCCTTCAAGTCAAAGGAAGGCCTTTTTGAATGGTTGGTCACGCCCTTTTCTTTGAAAAATTCTCCAACCAATTTCATGAGGATGATGGACGATATCCTGTGACCATTCACCAATACCTTTGTAGTGGTGTCTCTGGATGACATTCTAATTTACAACAAGACTTGGGTCGAACACTTGCATCATATTCAGTAGGTTTTGCACACCCTGCGACAGCACAAGCTATACTCCAACTTGGAAAACTGCTCCTTCGGCATGGACAGGGTCCATTACCTAGGATACATCATTGATCAGCGTGGAGTACATGTGGATCTAGCCAACATCCAAGTCATCTGTGACTGGCCAACCCCAACAACACTCACTGAGCTTTGGAGCTTCTTGGGCCTTGCCAATTTCTACCGCAGGTTCGTGTTGGGATTCTCCCATATTGCATGGGCCCTCACGCAAATAAATAGGGGTGGTAGTAAGGTGAAATTTGTGTGGGGCTAGTCCCAACAACAAGTGTTTGATGATTTGAAGCAACACTTGTGCTCAGCCCCAGTACTTTCACTACCAAACCTGCAACATCCCTTTGAAATTAAGACATATTCTTCAGACTATGTTGTGGGTGCCGTTCTCACTCAGCATGGTCACCCCGTGGCCTATCATAGTGAGACACTGTCAGATATTGTCTATAAGTACCCTACTTACGACAAGGAAATGTACTCCATTGTACAAGCCTACAACCAGTGATGACATTACATTCTTGGGAAGGAGACAGTCATCCACAATAATCATAAGCCACTGCAGTTCATGCAGACACAGGGAAAATTGTAGAATGACCGCCATCAAAAGTGGTCCACATACTTGCAACAATTCCACCTCAAGATCAAGTATAAAACATGAAGCACCAATCACATCGCTAATTACCTCAGAAGATTGCCAGTCACGGAACTCACCACGGTGCTAGACTCTTGCGTCCTTGAGACATTTAGATGGCCCCAACTCTATGAGACAGACCCTGACTTCGACACCACCTACCAAATGTTGGGTGCAAATGTAGTTGTCGATAATTTCCATCTTCAGGATGGGATGTTGTGTTGTCTGGGCCATATCTGTGTTCCATCAAGTGAGCGAGTGAAGCTGATATGGGAAGCCCAGTACAGTCAGGTGGTAGGACACTTCAGTGTCAAAAAGACAGTGGCGATGCTACAAAAACACTTCTACTGGCCAAAACTTCGACAAGAGGTCAACAAGTATATTAGGTTCTGCACTGCCTGCGCTATTGCCAAACCGACAACTAAGAAACATGGCCTGTACACCCAACTTCCTTCTCTTGACAGGCCATGGGAATCCATCTGAATGGACTACGTGTCAGGCCTCCCATCCAACAAGCGGGGAAATGACTGTATTTTTGTTGTTGTTGATCACTTTTCTAGGATGGCGATTCTGGTTGCCTGCAAGAAGAGCATCATAGCCAAGGCCACTACCAAGATCTTCTTTGAACGAGTCTGAGTACACTTTGGAATCCAACAAACCATTGTCTCAAATCGGGATAGTCGATATCTCAACACATTCTGGTCGAGCCTTTGGTCACTGCTGGACACCAAGCTCACCAAATCCATGGCCTTCCACCCCCAGACAGATGGCCAAACCAAGGTTGTAAATCGAATGATTGTGCATATCCTTCACATGTATAATTCAAAGCACCCTCACACATGGGATGAGAGCCTTCCCTTTGTCCAACATAGCTACAACCGAGCCCTGCATAGCTCAACTAACCACAACCCCTTTCAGGTGGTGTTGGGATTCCATCCATTGGGTCCCATAGATGTTGCACTTCCCCTTGTGGTCACCTCGACTGACTCATCTCCTACTCCAACTGAAGCTGACAAAGCCACCCAGTTCATTGAGCGGATCTAGCACATCCGCCAATAGGTTCAAGATATCCTATATAAGTCCAATGACAAGTATAAACAATGCCATGATCAACATTAGGTGCCACATAAGTTTTAGGTGGGCGACAAAGTTTGGTTCCACTTGCAAAAAGAACACCTTACAGGACCCCATTGGAAGCTTTGCCCACTCCGTTATGGGCCGTACACTATCACCAAGTCCGTGGAGGACAATTCTTTTGATCTCAACATTCCTCCCTTCCTTGGCTTGCACCTAGTGTTCAACGTAGATCTCCTTCGCCCTTATTTCCCACCATTATTGGACAGCTTAGAAGTAGCAGAACAACTGACACCAAAAGAGCTCAAAACTGACTGCATACAACAGGCATCCAATGATTATATTGTGGACACACAGATCAAGGGCACTCTATAACAAAAGATGCATCTTTATCGAGTTGTCAAAGTAGGGCAACTCCTGCACCAAGGCAAGTGGCTCACCCGGGGCCAAATTCAACAGAAATTTAATCGTCTGATGGGGGACCTCAATGTAATGGAGACCATTTCTTCCTAAGGAGGGATGATTGATCCATATGGATATCGATGGCCACCCACCTTTTCCAACTGTATCAAAATAGTTTTCTGACAATTTACTATTTTTAGTAGTTTTAACTTCCGGGGCTATTTTGAGGGCCTAAATGAAGGTTTTTATGGATTGATCTTCTCAATGATAGTCAAAGGCATGATTGAGACCCCAAAATGAATAT
>JASDQU010101271.1:65239-91787 GCA_032191745.1 Picea mariana | reverse complement strand
ACATCAGGTGCCACATAAGTTTCAGGTGGGCGACAAAGTTTGGTGGCATTTGCAGAAAGAACGCCTTACAGGACACCATCGGAAGCTTAACCCACTCCGTTATGATTCGTACACCATCACCAAGGTCGTGGGGGGTAATTATTTTGAACTCAACATTCCTCATTTCCTTGGCCTACACCTAGTGTTCAACATGGATCTCCTTCACCCTTATTTCCCACCATTATAGGATACCTCATACGTAGAAGAGAAGCTGACACCAACATATCTCAACCATGACTGCATACAATAGGAATCCAACAATCAGATTGTGGACACACATATCAAGATCACTCGACAACAAAGGATCCAACTTTATCGAGTCATCAAAGCAGGGCAGCTCCTGCACCAAGGCAAGTGGCTCACCCAGGGCCAAATTCAACAGAAATTTCCTCATCTGATAGGGGAACTCAAATCAATGGAGAAAATTTCTTCCTAAGGAGGGAGGATTGATTCAGGTGGATATCGGTGGCCACCCACCTCTTCCAACTGGCTCAAAACAATTTTTTGACAATTTTGGCAATTTACTACTTTTAGCAATTTTAACTTCTTGGGCCATTTTAAGGGCCTAAATGAAGTTTTTTCAAAATCGAGATTCTCATTGATAGTCGAAGGCATGATTGAACCCCCAAAATGAATCGCATTGATGATATCTTTCCAATGGGCTATCATACACCTAAAAAGGAGATCGTATGAAAAAGTTACGACCCCGGGAAGTTGATGTACTAACTTACCCAAATGGGGCTTGTTGGCCCTTGGTTATGGAAGGAAGCAAAGTACAATGAAGAAAAGGTAAAAAAAGAGCTTCATGGGAGACATAGTGACTATCACTAGGTTGAAGTGAGCAAAAGAGAAGAAAATATGGAGCGAAGTGTGGAAAATCAAGTCATTAGACGAGGAGATTGAGGATGACAGATCAACAAGGAAGATGGATCGAGGACAACCTAGAAAGGAGAAAAAGCCATCATTGGATGCTTTGGAGAACTGCATGAGAATGAAGGGAAGGCAAGCTGGCGAAGCTCGGAAAAATCAAGTCAAGTTGACATAGGGTTTTAGACACCTAGGGTTTTGGTATCTAGGGTTTTGGCACTTAGGTTTTGGCCTAGGCTGTCAATGAGGTATTATAATGTATAAATAAAGGTCAAGAGGACCTGGGTCGGGTTGGTCATTGAGTATTGATATGATATTTTTGTTGACCTATCTCTATTGTGGGAGAGATTGTTGTATTGAGAGAGAGAAGTACCAAAAGAGAGAGCCTTCTAGTATTGTAATATCTTCAGTTGTGTGCGAAGATGAGGTCTTGCAGTTGGGTGTGCAGAAGAGGGAAGAGAAAGAGGGAGAAGAAATAAGATCTGCTAGCTGAGAGCTCAGAAAAGAACTGTATGCTTTACCTTAATAAATCGTAAGAATAGTTCTGTGGACGTAACCTTAGAGGGAGGGTGAACCATGTATATCTCACATTGTGTATGTGTCATTGATTCTTTGATCTCTGTTGTTGTTATATTGTTATTTACCTTGTTGTGTCAGATTAAATCTATAACTTTATAGGGCAGATCTAGCTTGATAAGTGATAGGTGCATATTGTGTTGTTGTTCTACTAGATCCACTTGATATTCCCCTGGTTGTAGACATCTCTGTCCTGCAACCCCCTCATAGCTTCTTCAGGTGAGACTGCATCTGCTCCACAGGTGTTTTCGAAAGGGCCAGTAGATAGGGCTTGTCGGTGCGCTCTTAGAGTGAACCTCGGGTCTACCCCTGTGCTAATAAATGGTTCCATTATCGGGACCAGAATCTTCTTGATGGAATGTCAAGTTGGTTCCCATCGAAGAGAGGGACTTAGCGGAATCCCAAAACAAAAACCCTAAGTTGAGTATTGAAGATTGGCTACAAAGATACATTTTCACCAACATCCACGAGATCTTCTTTGGAGGAATCCATCAGGAGTTGTTTGAGTGGTTAGCTAGGTTAGTGGATACCCAGTTTGATATCAGATCTAGACCCCTTGTGGTTTTGACGTTGACACTGATCTAGAAGGTTAAGAGAGTTGATAACGCCTTATCCAGAGTGGTAGATCACTGGTTTGATAGTACCATTGGAGGGTATATCACCAAATTTGTTGTTGACAAAGTAGAGTCATATAGCCAAGCCAAGAGATACTTTTTTAAAGGACCCAAAGGGAATTTTTTTCATTTTTTGAAGTTAAGAATCAATATGCTCTTGCATGAAAACAATATCTTGAAGATACAATAGACTAGTTGGATCTGAAAAGGCTAATGTTCAGGAATTTAGATAGCGACAATGACACAAAAGTTGGACATACGCACAGTGGAAAAGTATTCATAGGGATTCACCTTGAGAACCTGTTTAAGAAAAACTACGGGGAAGAGGGTTTCTACAGTGGAGAAGAGGTGGATATGACAAACGAAGAGCACTAATAACCCACTAGGGCAGAGGAAGAAGCCACTGAAGAACTTCGTCGGGATGAGACAAAAACATCAGGAACTATGTAGGCCACTGAAGTAAGTAATATCAATCCTCTTGTTGTTTCAGAAATGCTAAGTAATCAGAATATTCAGAAGCACTAGAGTCCTCAGAGCACTATTACTAGTAGTTCAACATCTACTCAGACAGGAAATCTAGTCAACTCCATGGAAGATGAGATGAGGCTCCCTATCTTTAGAGAAGATGGATATGAAGATCTTGATCAACACTAGTTCATGTGTGAGGCCATATGGAATATTAAAAACATCACCAACAAAGCTATTAAAAGAAACCAATGTAGCACTACACTGAGGGATCGCGCATTGAGATGGTACATGAAGCTTGTCCAAGGACTTGCACAACCTAAACCACTAAATGAGATGAAGAATGCACTTATTGTAGAGTTTAAGAAACCTAAGCCAGAGTCACAATGTATTACAGAGATGAAGGAGATAAAGCAGAAGGTATTCGTACCTGTTTGGGAGTTCGATCAGAGATTCAAGACCCTGACAGGTTGACTGACTTTCAAGATCCCAGACAAGAAGAATAAATAATGGTTTATCAATTCTCTTTTACCACATATCAGATTTCCACTGATTCAGTAGAAGATTTCCTCGCAGGCAGAAGCATTGGAGATCGCTATGAAGCTTGAATCAGCCCACATGGGAGAATCCAGCTCAGGTATGAGCTAGATCATCAGTCAGTTAACTAGTTTGTCTTTGCAGGTCGAGGACATGAAAAAGGAAAAAGGAAAAGACAAAAGGGAAGACATCTAGTGTATCATATGAAAATCAAAAGGCCATGACAAGAAGCATTTTCCATTGTTTCATGAATGTTTGGCTTCTGGAGCTCCAAGCCCTTTGAAGCAAGTCACATTACCCTGGTGCGAAGTATGCAGAACTTGACATTGCCCTAGTGAGTTCTATTACATGCAGAAGTATGTTTAGACACCCACGAACTTGTATTGCACATTATGTAAATCAGTAGGGCATGATGATAGAGATTGTAGAGCTTACAATCTCATGCCTGAAATATCAAGAGACATATACAAGATCCAAGGCGAAGCACATCAAGAAGGAAGCAATGCACAATATAACTCCCCAGGAAGAGGAAACTTCAATCCTCACAGTGGATTCATAGGATGAGGACAAGGATAAGGTATGGGCTGAGGCCAAGGAAAAATAATCTGTTATAACTATGCACAGCTATGAAATCTAGCAAGGGACTGTCAGAACCCTTGTACCACTTGCAGTTATTGTAACTCCTTTGAGCATGTCATTGAGGACTACTCTGTACTACTAACAAAGCTTTAAGAAAGACGAGGACCTCAGTAGAACCCACAAGTACAACTAATATATGTTGAACTTCACGTAATAGGCCCTAGAGTCATTTTTATCACTCGAGGAGGTGCTACTACAGGAGAAGATAGAGTAGCCCAAGGAAAGACTGCAGAAGGCCCCGGAGTAAGAAAAGTTGTGGAGAATACCCCAACGTTCGATGCTAAGAAAGAAACAAATATATTTGAGGAGGCAAGAAAAGAGTTCAAAGGAGATCAAGGATCTTCATCAAAGACACGACTAGAAATAAGATAATATGGAATGCCTCACGCGTTTGATCAATCGTCTTCGCCAAAAGAGGGAAAATAAGTAAGCAAGCTCATCGAATTTTTATAGACTTGTATTAAGTTGATTTAGGATGAAAATGTTGTACAAGAATTACAAAAATTAATTAGACAGTATGAGCTGGGGAAAGTAGACCCCTTACTGAATAGGGAAGTACACCAAATTGGTCAGAAGAGAACGACAAATAAAGAATTACACTTGAATGATCAGATAGGAGAGTATGATATAGACTATGTGGTCCTCGACTTAGGGTCAGAGTTCAATGTCATGATGAAGAAAATGTGGACACTAATGGGAAAACCCAAGCTGATCTGTTCCCTGATCAGACTTCGCATGGCTAATCAACAAGTTGTCAACCCATTTGGAATATTGGAGCATGTCCTTATGGACATCAACGGATTTAGACCTTTGCATATTTTGAGGTAATTGAAATTGTTGATGACAACTTCCCTTACCCTGCATTACTAGGAATCGATTGGGCCTTTGATAATTCCACTGTTTTCAATTTGAAGAAAAGACATATGAAATTTGAAAAATATGGCCTTAGGGTCATTGCACCCTTAGATCTAGATGAGGGTCAGCGATACACAGAACCCATCAGAGAAGAAGATCATGCATATGAACTAGAAAAAATATACAAGATGACAACCAGACAATAGGATTACATCAACCCTACAGTTGATGGGAATATGAGTTGGTGAAGTGTCAACGCATGTTCATCAGATTCTGAAGAAGCGTTGGAGAATTGGAAGAACCATATGTATGAAGTGTCCACAAGGATATGTGCTCGAATGACCAGAGAGGTTCATAGGATTGGTACAACCATAAGTAACTTACCTACCTTCGATGGTCTGAGTCCTTTAGAATCCTTCTTGACGGACTTTGAAGAAATCGTACCAACACAATAAAGGTTTTTGTCTATGGAAGAGGCCCTGAAATCCACACCAGCAAGATGGTGGGGGACACATAGAAAAAACATCACAGACTGGACACAATCTCAAACCTTGATGATAGTGTGGTTCTCAGCACAATTAGTAAGCTATGAATTAAGGTACATAGGTCGAAGTTTCCCAAAGGACCATGTGTGAAGCTGCAAAGAGGCCTGGAGTGACATCCGTCGAGAACAATGGGTGCATAGATTCATTAACACACTGGAAATGACCCCTATCAACTAGTACCTTCAAGCAGAGCTACACCTCGTCCTATATATTGGGAAGGTATGATTTAGAACTTTGTAACCACGTTTTTATTTGAAAGTGAATATCCTTTAGTAGACCAAGCATTGCATATCGTGAGACAAAAGGTATTCGAGGTGACATATAGCCTCCCTATGGAACAAGAAGACGATGGATGGACTGCACCTCTCTAGAAATTGTAGAGTTACTACAACATCAGTGCCGATGATGATGACAATCCCAGGAAGGTAAACATCATTGAGACAGAAGGCCATAGAGATGTGGAAGGACCAGGAGTTGAGCTACCATTTATTGGTTAACCCATCAAGATCAAAAATGTCAACATTGAGACAGAGGAGACACCGAAGCTTGCCAATGTCGAATATTACTGGGATGATACCACAATTGACAAGATTAAAGAATTGTTGCACAAATATCAGGACTTGTTTCCAACCAAGTTCACTGATATGAACGGTATTAAATGACCTATTGGAGCCGCCTTTTTGACTAGTTTTAAGCATAATTTTGCAGTCAAAGGTTGGTCATCTAAGTCATTTTTTACTTTGTAACCTTTACACATTGAAAGTCTCAGTAACCCTAATATGTAAAGTGGTGATGGTTGTTGTACTCCTAATACTTTTTCCTTTTGACCATGAATGAGTTTTTTCACTTTTCTTTACCTCGAGAGATCACATTTTGGGAGTTACAAGTCACAATGTTTTTAATCCCTGATGCACGAAGTCGCGATGTAACCTTGAAAGTTTACCCAGGTTAGCACTGAGAGTAAAGTTCTTTAAAACCTTAGTTAAGTGTTGTCAGTATTTCGCGTCTCGGTGTTTTCCCTCCCTAAAAGTCTCACCTTCACAACTCGGATAGGCGAAGTCACCAGACGTCCGTGCAAGTTACCCGGGTTAGTCTCAGGGGTGAGTAGTTTTTAACCATACTTAAAGTTTGTCGGGATTTCCGACTCGGCATATGTTTCTCCCAAAATCTATACTTTCGAAGCCCCGAATCACGAAGTCCTGATATTACTTAATTCTAGTTTAATTAAACACTTAATCCGATTTACCTTTTGACTTAACTAGATCACACCATCGTGATCTCGAAATTTCGCAACTCGACATATACTCCTCCCGGAAATTTTACCTTCGAAGTCCCAAGTCGCGAAGTCACAATTTCTAACTAAACATGATTAATCAAACACTTAATCCAGATTATGTTTTCTCTCAACTAGATCGCATCATCAAAATATTGGGTTTTAGAGGCTCAAAAGGTTAGAGTGAAAACTCCTGATACGACGAACGTTGAAAGGTTGATTAAAGTATAAAAAATCCTGATTAAATTAGCTAAGCCAACTTAATTAGTGTTTAATACAAGTAATAATAGGCACAGTCTACGAGGTATTTTTAAATGTTCCTTGTGCCAACTGGTGCCACGAAACGTCGAAATTTATGGCATTAATTAGAAATAGGGCGAAACGACAAGTAACCATATGGTTTTTATTGCTAAATCTGTCTCTAAATATGATTTAATCATTCTGTCATAAGGACATCGAGATTTTAAATGATCAAAGATATAGATCTTTTTTCTTTCTGTTCTATTCATAAAGCTCATTTCTATCCCACGCAGATAAGTTTTTCTCAGCAAACTGATCTCTGTATGTATACACATTTTTATTATAGGAGAGCCAAGGCACAATCTTCTGTCATGGCCCCATGAAAAGCGACCAAGATAAGTGTTGAGATTTCAAGACAAGGCTATGATAATGTTTCAGATACTTCACCATGAAGTGTTGATTCTATACGAACTTGGTCATACATCTCCGAGGTTCTGCAATCTAATTTGGTGAACTATTTAGATGATTCCAGTGACAACGAGAAAGAAGACTTGACTACCAAATACAAGATCATCATCCGGGAAAAGTTGCACAAAGTAGTGGCTAGGCCACGTCTTCTTCCTTACTATGACATGATCCGATGGGTGCTAGATCATGTAGATATCCCTACCAGAACCATCATCAGCGAGCAGAAGGTCATTGTTGGGACCTTTAGACTAGAAAACTTACAGACGATGTACAAGTTACCACCCACGTCGAACTTCACATACAATGCCGAGTTTCTAGAGGATTTTAAATAGAAGGAATGCGAGCAATACGGGAAAATATTATCTAATTTGATCAAGGATTGGGTCTCACACCCCGTGAAGTTCAAGGCAGATAGAAACGGAGTTTATTGCATATCTTCTTTGGAACCATAGTTCAAATACATAGCAATGATGACCTATAGATTGTATGGCAGGGAAGACACCACACATTTTTTCCTCCCATGGGTGCCTCTGATGCATACAGTCACAGAAGGTTGTTCTTTCAACTGGGCCAAACTGTTGTCAGATAGTCTGACCAGTCAGATTATAGAATATCGGACGTAGAGGGAAAGTGAGAGAGCCGCCTCATTTTTTGTGTCTGCATACATCATGGACGTCGTGTGTTCCATGACGCCTTTTCCCTTAATGAGTTGGAGCTGGGCTCCATCGGATGCTGAGCCTATCCATGTCTATCATTCTAAGATTTGGGAGGATAAGGCCTCAAATTTTATATATGAAATCTTCAATTGGGTAATGGTACCAATGCATGTCACCATCTTCAGTAATCCACTTCCCAGGATCTCAGATAGCATCGCGGCCAATTTGAGCAAGGTGGCCGACTAGTACGTGGAGGAAGAATTTTCATACATCAGGGTTTTTGGTGCTTCTTTCCCTCCATATGCTCTACCATTATTTATACTCGATAGGCTATGTTGTCGCGAGATCACCAGGCAAACCGTGATTGGTGGCATAAGTAAAGAGATGAAAGGATTTTCAAAGGAGGTATGGACACCTTTCCCCATTCATTTAAACACCTATTCTTTATTATATTTTGGGCATGCAAAGGCCGAGGCAGTAGCCTTAGAAGATATAAAATTAGTTCACATTGAATTCAAGAAACACGACCCACATAGGGTCATGAGTAATCACTTGGCTAGATATGGCCTTAAAAGATTTGAGCACGAGAATTCACCTCATGATGATATTTTCCGAGGCTCGAGATCTTATGCCGAGGTTTTGGCTCAGATACAAGCCTTGTCTCGTGAAGAGAGAGCCGATGTTTTCAAATTACAAGAACATAGGCGGAGCTGCCTTCCCCCAGTATTACTGGGCGAGAATCCGACGACCATATAGGTGCAGCAAACAGAAGCCGAAGGTTCCAAAGATTCATCCCCCGGCAAAGAAGAACACCAAGATGAGAAAGAGAAAACTAGGGGCCTAAAACAGGAAGCCGAGACTTCTGATCCTCCAAGTGAGCCAACTTCGGTTGTTAGTCCAAGGAAATCATCTAAACTGGTAAGCAATCCCATCATTTCTATTACTCCCTTGCAGCCGACAAAGGGAATCCCAGATGCAGGTTGGATTTTTGGTGAAGAATTAACACCCATATGAGTGAAAGAGCTACCTCTGAATGAATTGTTATTCTATAAGAAGAGAAAGGATGTCGTGAGAGAAGAACTCTACCAAGAGGCAAGTACTGTATCTAATAAATTTAAAATTATAACCGATCGGAGAACTATGAAAAAAGAAGAATTTGCAACGCAAATAGCAGGAACATTGGGGGCTTTCGCTACGGCAATCCAATATTCAGTAGGGACCCTAAAAGATCAGCTGAAGTGAAAAAATAGTCTAATCAAGACATTAGAGGCTAAACTAGGTATAGCAGAGGCTGCTGCCAAAGATCAGGCAAATGCAACTTTAGAGAAAGCTAGAATATATGATCAAAAAGAAATCGAGTGGCTCAAAGTTGATCGCGAACAAACACAACTGATGGCTTAGACAAGTCAGATATAGATAGGCCAGCAAGGAGAATTGATAGACCAGATTCAGGCCAAATTAGAGTTCGCTGAAAGCCAGGTAATCGATATCGGGATATTTCAATCCCAAGCAATAGAAATCAGAAAAAGGTTATCGGCAGCGCAACAAGGTCTGCTTGTTAAAGTAGAAACGATTCAAAGAAGCTGCCAACTCATTGATCAAGTATTGTAGAACATCTCTCTCAGAGAAAGGGAAGTCGGAGTGGCTTGGGTTGCGTTCTAGGAGGCTATTATAGACATGACGAGAAGGGAAATAAGCAGTAGTTCCAGTTTTCCCATCCCAGAGAAGACCAGGGGAAACATGTTATTGAAAGAATGGGAGTGTAATATATCTAAAGACAGACAACAAGCTAAGGAGATAAGAAAATATTGTGAAGAAACTTTTCGTTTGTTAAATGGGATTTGGTTGGGTTCCGATGGTGAGAGTTGCATTGAGATACTGGGTCAGATCAATACAACCAAATATCTGCTAAATATCAAGGAAAATGAAGAAAGAGAATTAGCCGAAATATCACAAATATCCCAGATGGACATAGTTCAAATAAATAAATGGCTAATTAAACCAAGCATACTATTATGTTCTATTAGCACCAAAGACCAACAGGTGGAAGGAAAGTTGCCACTATTGGTGAAAGATTGTTATATTTTTTAGGCCAATAATCAAGCAGAACCTTCTAAGTTGATATCACAGCTGGTGGAGAAGTGTGTTATTTGCACGAAGCATGCAAAGAGGTAGGCTTCTGGTACCAAATGAGGATAGATATAAAGAAATGAAAGGTTTAAACTCCTTTGATTGTAACCAAAAACCTCTGGAACGATTGAGATTCCAACATATAAAAATTTGTATAAATATACATTTTGTACATAGAAAAAAGGGGCTGGACCTTTTTGGTCGATTGTAATAGAGGCTATCTCCTTTTTGAGAATTAATATAAAGCAATCCAAAGAATCTTGATTTCGTCAAGACTGTGTTATGAGTTTGTGCTCTTTGTTATTCATATTCAATTATATTTCTCTTATATACATCTGATGAATGTTGCACTGCAATTTAGTAAAAATTCTACTGTAGTGATTAAATTTTAGTCATCTATATCATTTACAGTTTTTCCTCTGTATCTTCTACTAGCAGGTACAAGACTTGTGAACCTTTTAGGTTGTCATATTTTATGCTTTGTCATATCCCTTCTTAGCCTATTTTCTTCTTTTGTTTATGGAGTGAGATTCTCCCTTGATAGGAGCCTTACTTTGTAAACAACTAAATGTTTTATCATATTTCACACACTATTTATTTCAAATATAACGCAGTTACGAAAAAAGGCCTCTGGTTTGCATTTTGTCCTTAATATTAATTTCAAAGTTCTCTTTTATAAGATCAAATTGATACAGCATAAAAACTTTCAGATCTCTTTTAATTTTTTTTGTTCCTCTATGACTGTCCCCATTGTAAGACAACCTAATATCGAACCCGGTTTATCGGACCAAATCCATATCGTTTTAAATCTCTTCGATACTATACTTAAAATAGCCACCACCTAAGTAGAACTTGAACATTCATGAGCTGCAATTGAACAAGATATAAACATCCAGGAATAGTTGGAAGCCAGACAACGACAACCTAGAAATCAAACCTAGCTTCCTTTCCCGAAGGTTGACTCTCCTCCCTTTTTACACCTTAGTCACTTCTAGGTGCCTAGACACTATACTTTTTAAAGCCTTAAGTACAGACTCTGGAACAACATCATTTTGGTGCTATTGCCAGGGATGAAGTTACAAAACCTTTTCCCTGGGAAGAATGACATATTTTCAAGTTTCACCCTTTGATAGTGAACAAAGAGTGAGCACTTTGTAAAGAATTTTCTTATCTTTAACTTGGTGACTCTATGTATAAGTAAGTTGGCATCCGGTCGAAGGAATACCAAACAAAACCCAGAGAACAAACAGACCACGCCTGTTTCAGATCTCGAAAAAATATTGAAAGCTAGAGGTTCTCTTAAGCCGACTACTATAGTCTATCAGCTTAAACATCCACAGCCCAAGACCAAGAGTTCTTGTTAACCTTCAACTTCAAATATATAAATGGCTAATTAAACCAAGCATACTATTATGTCTAGGAGAGACTTTTTGATCAAAATGACATGCCTTTAAAATTCACTCTCCAACCCCAACTAGAAGAGGTTGAAGATTGCGATATAGGGACAAAAGAGGAACCTAGTACGGTGAAAATATCAAAGTACCTTCCTCCTGAGGTGAAAAATAAGTATAAAGATTTTCTTGCATGATATAAAGATGTTTTCGCTTGGTCTTATGAAGATCTTAGGACCTATGAAACTACTGTGATCGAACACAAGATACCTCTGAAGCCTGGTGTCAAACCCTTTAGGTAAAAACCTAGACTAATCAACCCTATCTTATTACCCATAGTTGAAAGAGAAGTTAAGAAGATTTTAGATGTGAAAATAGTAGTACCACTGAGATACTTTTATTGGGTGGAAAACCTGGTCCAGGTTAGAAAAAAGAGTGGGGAGATTAGACTGTGTGTTGATTTCAGAAATTTAAATAAATCTTCCCTCAAAGACAACTATCCTTTACCTAAAATGGATCATGTATTAGAAAAGGTAGTCGGAGAAAATAGGATGTCTATGATCGACAGTTTCTCTGGGTACAATCAAATTGTTGTAAATGAACAAGATAAAGAAAAAACAACCTTCACTACACCCTAGGGTACATTCATGTATGATAAAATGCCTTTCAGTCTAATGAATGCAGGTGCCACTTTCCAGCGTGCTATGGATATCACTTTCATCGGTGAAAGAGATACGTTTGTAGTTATCTATCTCGATGGTCTAACCATTTTTTATAAGTTTGATGAAGATCATTTAATACATCTCAAACAAACTTTCAAAAAATGCCACAAGTTTGATCTATCTTGAAACCCCAAAAAATATAACTTTGCCATGGGAGAAGGTAAACTCCTGGGCCATATTGTGTCTCGAGACAGAATTGAAATTGATCCCAGTAGGGTTCAAGCTATAGACATAATAAATATTCCTAGAAATGTAAAGGAAATTCAGTCATTCTTAGGAAAGATAATTTTTTTGAGGAGGTTTATCCCAAACTTTGCTGAAAATGTGAAATTAATCATAGGTATGTTAAAGAAAAACAACAAGGTAAAATGGACAGCAGAAGCCAAAGAATCATTTGCACATATCAAGAGGGTTATAAGAAAGGCACTTGTACTGGCAAGCCCCAACTATCTAAAGGATTTTCTCATTTTCTCGTTCGTCTCCGAGCATACCATTGTTGTGGTGCTCCTCCAGAAAAATGAGGAAGGTTTCGAACAACCGATAGCCTTTTTCAGCAAATGACTCGGAGATGTAGAACTAAAATATGATATAATGGAGAAACAAGCATATGTTATGGTAAAGGAATTAAAGGCTTTTAGAACTTATGTATTGCATTCCAAGATAATCCTGTATGTACCTACTAACTCTGTAAAAGACATTTTAGTGCAGCCTGACAGTGATGGCAAAAGGGGATGGTGGCTTGCAAAAATTCAAGAATTTGATCTGGAGATAAAGCCGACGAAACTAGTAAAGGGTCAAGGTTTGGCTAAACTCTTAGCTGAATCTAATTTCAGAGCCCTCGGCATAAATAACATACAGGGATGTGGAGAAGATGAGGATATGAGCGAGCTCTATGAGAAAACAAGTGAAATTAGAATCGAAGAGAAGTTTACATCCTTTGACTGGTACAAAAACTTAGTATCCTACCTTCTGACTTTGAAGTGCCCGAGTGATTTATCTCCATCGAAAGCCAGAATGCTAAAACTACATGCTGTCAAATACTGTATATCTGAGGGTAAATTGTATTGGAAGGACCCACTTGGCTTCATGTTGGTTTGTTTGGTTGAATTTGAAATAGAGGAGGTCATAATTGAATTCCATGAAGGAGTGTGTGGGGGACATCACACTTGGAGAGCGACAACTTATAAAATCCTGAGGGCAGGGTATTATTGGCCTAAACTTTTCTCGAATGTAAATGCCAAATTCAAGGCTTGCGACCCTTTCCAACTGTTCGTAGGAAAGCATAAAATCCCAGTGCTACCTTTAGTTCCAGTCAAAATAGAGGCTCCTTTTCAGCAGTGGGGACTAGATGTTATAGGCGAAATTAACCCCCATTCCAGTGCTCAACATAAATGGATCCTAACCACCATAGAATACTTTACTAAATGGGTAGAGGCTATTCCAACTAAAAGGGCTACAGATTTGATGGTAATATATTTCCTAGAAGAAAACATTTTATCTAGATTCGGCTGCCCCCAAAAGATAATCACAGATAATGCCCAAGCTTTTAAATCTATGGCTATGATCAGTTTTTGCCAAAAATACAATATTGTACTCAACCATTCTATGACATATTCTCCCCAAGGAAATGGACTGGCTAAGTCTACAAACAAGAGTCTGATCGACATAATTAATAAAGTGTTGAACGAGAACAAGAGATCCTGGCTTGTACATTTAAAATACGCACCATGGGCAAATCATATTGGCACGAAAAAATCCATCAACATTTCTCCTTTCTAGATGGTGTACGGGACTGACATGGTATTACCCATAAACTTGGCACTTCCTGTAATGAAACTATGGCAAGATGAAAAAGAAGAACCAAACCATGTCACAAGGAGAATAAATCAGTTGATCGAAGTACAACAACACCGGGTCGAAGTGGATGAAAGATTGCAAAAATATCAAGACGACATGAAAACGTTATTTGATTGTAAGAAAAAAGATAGAGAGTTTCATCTGGGCAATTTGGTCTTGAGATGGGATGCTAGGAAGGAAGATTCGGCAAAGAATGGTAAATTCAATCATATTTGGTATGGACCATTTAGAGTCATAGCTTTCGAAGGAAAAAAATCATTTTAATTAGAAAATCTGGATGGTAAAAATCTTCAACGCCCCTATCAATAGGCATTATTTAAAACACTACATGAAATAATTGGTTCCCAAAGGATTTCCATTGTATATACTGGTTTGTATTTGCTTTCTATTTCATTATTCCTTTGAGGTAAGTTTTCATTTTTAATTAATTAGGTCAGTAGAAATAGAGATATGCAATTTTTAAATAACTTCAACTCTTTTAAAGGACACTCTTCGTGTCTATAGGATTTCGGCTTGCGACCTAAACGAGAAAAAGGAGAAAATGAAAAGTTATATATCGGAGGTTGAATTCACTGAAAACAAGTGATAGAAAAGGTATCCAGTTGTTTCAAAATGGTAAGGTAAAGGTATGAGCTCTTGAGAATTATGTTCTTTAAGAAAGAAAACGTCTCCAAAGCACCATAACAGTCCCATCAATTTAATGTTTTCACTTAGTTGTTATTAAAAGGAGCAATTACTTGCTCTGGGTCCTAAGAAGTTAACTTAAAATAAAGATAGGTGATAGTTAAGTAAATCATCTCTGGGAAAGGGTTTTCAAAAACCGGTTTTAATTTTCAACCCCTGCTCCTCAGTGTACAAACATATGTCCGTCACTTTTCTTCCGGTCTTCAGATTTACCTTCTTAAAAAGCCAAGTACCTTTCTGGATTTATATACATAGGGGGAAGAGATTATGTTTTAACTTTGAAAGTTGTAAAGCATATTTTGGAAAGGAAGTTGGTCTTCATAACTCCTCAGTCTCTTACTAAGCAAGTTATGCGTAGGTGGATCCTGACTATTCTAGGTTTTTCAATAGTTTCGAAGGATTGAGGCTTTCTCTAAGGAAAACCCCTAGAAATGTATTCCCGCTTTTTCCTATGGGTTAAAGTGTGGTGAAAGTTAAGGGAAGGTTGGTACCGAGTAATCAAAGTAAGTTGACAGACCTCCATTGCAAAATACTATACAAAATCACCCCTCATACAAACTGATTGCCCCCACTTTGTGTTCTAAAAACAAAATTATAAGACAGATGGTGAAAGGAAAGTCATATCTAATTGTACATCTAGTCTGGAGAGACGATGAAAGGAAATTTAGAAATGATTGCCCTCGTCTCAACATTTAAATGCATAAATATATTTTGAAGTGGTGAAAGGAAATTCATCAAAAAAGGGGCAGATAGCTTCACCGGGGTACTGAAAAGGCCTTCTAGCAGTGAAGAAATATCTGAGATATATGTAAGGTTGTTATACATGAATTTCACTCTACTCTGGTAATCAAATTTCTCGAAACCGGATCCACATCCTAAATCCAGACAGGACTTCCCGATTAAAAACATGTAATAAATTTCGTTCGATGCAAATCAAAAGCCACAAGATCTGTTGGATTTCCTAGGACTATTTTGATTGTATTAATGCAAACCTAAATTCAATAAAGAGAAAGAAAAAGTCGTGAAAGGGACTGTAGCTGAGTGTGAAACATAATTGAGTATTGAAAATCTTTGCAGAAGTGAAAGACAAGATCTCTTCTTCCCTCTGTTTATCTTTTCCCTAAAGAAAGTTTAACATAAGTGAAACAAATGATTCCATATACCCAATATAGGCACATGGTTTACTGCTCTTCCCGTCTCACAGGGAAATTTGATCCCTAGTTGGAGCCTATGTTGGAGCCACCTTTTTCGACAATTTTTAAGCGTAATTCTGCAGTCAAAGGTTGGTCATCTAAGTCCTTTTTTACTTCGTAACCTTTACACATTGAAAGTCTCAATAACCCTGATATGTAAAGTGGCAATGGTCGTTGTACTCCTAATATCTTTTCCTTTTGACCATGAATGAGTTTTTTCACTTTTATTTACCTCGAGAGATTGCATTTCGGGAGTTACAAGTCACAATGTTTTTAAGCCTCTATGCATGAAGTCGCAATGTAACCTTGAAAGTTTACCCAAGTTAGCATCGAGAGTAAATTTCCTTAAAACCTTAGTTAAGAATTGTTGGTATTTCGCGTCTCAGCATTTTCCCTCCCTAAAAGTCTCACCTTCACAACTCCAATAGGCAAAGTCATGAGACGTCCACGCAAGTTACCCAGGTTAGTGTCAGGGGTGAGTAGTTTTTAACCATAGTTAAAGTTTGTTGACATTTCCTGACTCGGCATATGTTTCTCCCAAAAGCTATACTTTTGAAGCCCCTAATCATGAAGTCGCGATATTACTTAATTCTAATTTAATTAAACACTTAATCTAGTTTACCTTCTGACTTAACTAGATCACACCATCGTGATCTCGGAATTTCGCAACTCGGCATACGCTCCTCCCAGGAACTTTACCTTCGAAGTCCCGAGTCGCGAAGTCACGATTTTTAACTAAACATGATTAATCAAACACTTAATCCAGATTATGTTTTCGCTCAAATAGATCGCGTCATCAAAATCTTGGGTTTTAGAGGCTCGAAAGGTTAGAGTGAAAACTCTCGATACGACGAACACCGAAAGGTTGATTAAAGTTTAAAAAATCCTGATTAAATTAGCTAAGCCAACTTAATCAATGTTTAATACAAGTAATAATAGGCATATTCTACGAGGTATTTTTAAATGTTCCTTGCGCCAACTAGTCCCACAAACCGTCGAAATTTATGGCATTAATTAGAAATAGGGTGAAATGGCATGTAAGGATATGGTTTTTATTGCTAAATCTGTCTCTAAATATGATTTGACCATTCTGTCATAAGGACATCGAGATTTTAAATGATTGAAGATATAGATCTTTTTTCATTATGTTCTATTCATAAAGCTCATTTATATCCCACGCAGATAAGTTTTTCTCAGCAAACTGATCTCTGTATGTATACGCAATTTTATTACAGGAGAGATAAGTCACTATCTTCTGTCATGGCCCCATGAAAAGAGTTCAAGATAAGTGTTGAGATTTCACGACAAGGCTCTGATAATGTTTCGGATACTTCACCATGAAGCGTTGATTTTATATGAACCTGGTCATACATCTCTGAGGTTCTGCAATCTGATTTGGTGAACTGTTCAAATTATTCCAGTGACAACAAGAAAGATGACTTGACTACCAAATACAAGATCGTCATCGAGGAAGAGATGCACAAAGTAGTGGCCAGGCCACATCTTCTTCCTTACTATGACATGATCCAATGGGCACTAGATCATGTAGATATCCCTACTAGAACCATCATCAGTGAGAAGAAGGTCATTGTTGGGACCTTTAGACCATAAAACTTATAGGCAATGTAGATGTTACCACCCATGTCGAACTTCACATATAATGCCAAGTTTCTAGAGGATTTTAAATAGAAGGAATGCGAGCAATATGGGAAAAGCTTATCTGATTTGATCAAGGATTGGGTCTCACACCTTGTGAAGTTCAGGCAGATAGCAACGAAGTTTATTCCATATCTTCTTTGGAACCATAGTTCAAATACGTAGCAATGATGACCTATAGATTGTATGGGAGGGAAGACACCACACATTTTTTCCTCCCATGGGTGCCTCTGATGCATACAGTCATAGAAGGTTGTTCTTTCGACTAGGCTAAATTGTTGTCAAATAGTCTGACCAGTCGAATTACAAAATATTGGACGTAGAGGAAAAGCGGGAGACCTGCCTCATTTTTTATGTCTGCATATATCATGGACACCGTGTGTTCCATGATGCCTTTTCCCTTAATCAGTTGGAGCTAGGATCCATTGGATGCTGAACCTATCCATGTCTATCATTCTAAGCTTTGGAAGGATAAGGCCTCAGATTTTATATACGAAATCTTCAATTGGGTAATGGTATCGATGCATGTTGCCATCTTCAGTAATCCACTGCCTAGGATCTCAAATAGCATCGTGGCCAATTTAAGCAGGGTGGCCAACTGGTACGTGGAGGAAGAATTTTCATACATTAGGGTTTTCGGTGCTTCTGTCCCTCCACATGCTCTACCATTATTTATACCTGATAGGATTTCCTGTCACAAGATTTCTAAGCAAACTGTGATTGGTGGCATAAGTAAGGAGCTAAAAGGATTTTCAAAGAAGGTATGGCCACATTTCCCCATTCATTTAAAAACCTATTCTTTATTATATTTCGGTCATGCAAAGGTTGAGGCAGCAGCCTTAGAAGATATAAAATTAGTCCACATTGAATTCAAGAAACACGACCCACACAAGGTCGTGAGTATTCACTTGGCTAGCTGTGGCCTTGAAAGATTTGAGCACGAGAATTCGCCTCATGATGATATTTTCCAAGGCGCAAGATCTTATGCCAAGGTTTTGGCTTGGATACAAGCCCTGTCGCCTGAAGAGAGGGACGATGTTTTCAAATTCCAAGAACATAAGCATAGTTGCCTTCCCCCAGTATTACGGGGTGATAATTCGACGACTGTAGAGGTGTAGCAAATAGAAGCTGAAGGTTCCAAAGATTCAGCACCCAACCAAGAAGAACACCAGGATGAGAAAGAGAAAACTGGGGGCCCAAAACAGGAATCCAAGACTTCTGATCCTCCAGGCGAGCCAACTTTGGTTGTTACTCCAAGGAAATCATATAAATAGATCAGCAATCCCATCGTTTCTATTACTCCCCTCAGGGAGAATTGATAGAATTGATAGAGCATCTTTGGTCCAAATTGGAGTTCATTGAAAGATGAGTAATCGATATCGGGATATTTCAATCCCAAGCAATAGAAATCAGAAAAAGGTTATCGACAACGTAGCAAGGTCTGCTTGTCAAATTAGAAATGATTGAAAGCAACTGCCAACCCATTGATCAGGTATTGGAGAACCTCTCTCTCAGAGAAAGGGAATTCAGAGCGGCTCGGGTTGCATTCCATGAGTCTATTATAGCCATGACGAGAAGGGAAATAAGCAGTAGTTCCAGTTTTCCCATCCCAGAGCAGACCAGGGGCAACATCTTGTTGAAAGAATGGGAGCATAATATATCTGAAGGCAGACAAAAAACTAAGGAGATAAGAAAATATTGTGAAGAAACTTTTGGTTTGTTAAATGGGATTTGGTTGGGTTCCGATGGTGAGAGTTGCATTGAGATATTGGGTTAGATCAATACAGCCAAATATCTGCTAAATATCAAGGAAAATAAAGAAAGAGAATTAGCCAAAATATCACAAATAACCCAGACAGACATAGTTCAAATAGATAAATGGCTAATTAAACCAAGCATACTATTATGTTCTATCAAATCCAAAGACCAACAGGTGGAAGGAAAGTTGCCACTATTGGTGAAAGATTGTTATATTTTTTAGGCCAATAATCAAGCAGAACCTTCTAAGTTGATATCACAGCTGGTAGAGAAGTGCGTTATATGCACAGAGCATGCGAAGAGGTAGGTTTTTGGTACCAAATGAGGACAGAGATAAAGAAATGAAAGGTTTAAACTCCTTTGATTGTAACCGAAAACCTCTGGAACAATTGAGATTCCAGCATATAAAAATTTGTATAAATATACATTTTGTAGAAAGAAAAAAGGGGTTGGACCTTTTTGGTCGATTGTAATAGAGGCTATCTTCTTTTTGAGAATTAATACAAAGAAATCCAGAGAATCCTGATTTCGTCAAGACTGTGTTATGAGTTTGTTCTCTTTGTTATTCATATTCAATTTTATTTCGCTTATATACATCTAATGAATGTTGCACTGCAATTTAGTAAAACTCTACTGTAGTGATTAAATTTTAGACATCTATATCGTTTACAGTTTTTCCTCTGTATTGGCTACCAGCAGGTACAAGACCTGTGAACCTTTTAGGTTGTCATATTTTATGCTTTGTCAGTTCCCTTCTTAGCCTATTTTCTTCTTCTGTTTACGGAGTGAGATTCTCCCTTGATAGGAGCCTTACTTTATAAACAACTAAATGTTTTTCTCATATTTCACACACTATTTATTTCAAATATAACGTAGTTACGGAAAAAGGCCTTTGGTTTGCATTTTGTCCTTAATATTAATTTCAAAGTTCTCTTTTATAAGATCAAATTGATACAACATAAAAACTTTTAGATCTCTTTTAAATTTTTATGTTCCTCTATGACTATCCCCATTGTAAGCCAACCTAATATTGAACCCGGTTTATCAGACCAAACCCATTTCGTTTTAAATCTCTTTGATACTATACTTAAAACAACCACCACCTGGGTAGAACTTGAACATTCATGGGCTGCAATTGAACGTGATATAAACATCCAGGAACAATTGGAAGCCAGACAACGATAACCTAGAAATCAACCCTAGCTTCCTTTCCCGAAGGTTGACTCTCCTCCCTTTTTACACCTTACTCACTTTCAGGTGCCTAGACACTGTACTTTTTAAATCTTTAAGTACGGACTCTAGAACAAAAATACCTATGGGAGATATGATAATACCTTTGAAACCAGATGCAAATCCACTCAAGAAAATACCCTACAGATTGAGCTTGAAATACAAGGAAAAAGTGAAGACTTAGCTCGACAGAATGCTGGATGCATGGATTATTGAACCTCTCGAAGAGTCGGAGTGGATCAGCCCTATGGTAGTACAAAACAAGAAGAAAGGAGAAATCATAATATGTGTGGACCTTAGGAAGTTGAATGATGTCTGTCTACATGATCCTTTCCCTACACCATTCACTGATGAAGTATTAGACAACGTGGGAGGCTAGGAGGTATATTCTTTTACAGATGGCTTTTTAGGATACCATCAGATCTGGATTGCCAAGGAGGATCACCACAAGACTACATTTTCCATAGAATGGGGATCCTACCAATATAAAGTAATGCCCTTTGGACTGAAGAATTCCCCATCCATCTTATCCAGGGTGGTGGTCGAAGCGTTCAAAGAATTTTTTCATAAATTTTTAGAAGCCTATTTTGATGACTGGATTGTGTTTAGTTTGTTGAAAAATCATACTAAATGTCTAAGGCTAATGTTGGATAAATGCAGGCAGTGTCAAATTGCTTTAAATCTGAAGAAGTTCATCTTCTTATCACCATTTGAAGTACTACTAGGCAATATTGTATGCAAGCAGGGATTGTTGGTTGATCCATCAAAGATTTAAATTATAGTTGACTTGCAACCACCTACTTCAGTCAAACAACTACGCATTGCGCTAGGACATACTGGATATATAGGAAATTTATTAAAGGCTATGCTCAAATCACAACACCAATGGAGAAGTTGTTGAAGAAGGACTGTCAGTTCAGCTTGACAAACGAATGCCAGCAGAGCTTCGACACACTGAAACAAAAGATGGGAACTGCGCCCATTTTGGTTTTTCCAGATTAGAACAAGGAGTTTCATGTGCATGTAGATGCATATTCTATTGCATTAGGAGAAGTATTGGAACAACCTAGAGAAGGGGATATTGACCATATGTTAGCTTTTGCTAGCGGGAAGCTATCTACAACTAAAATTAATTATACCATTACAGAGAGAGAAGGATTAGCCATGGTGTATGCGTTGCAAAAATTCTACCACTACATGTTGGGAGGACATTTTAAAATGTTCACAAATCACTCCACATTGAAGTACCTAGTCAACAAGACACTATTGGGGGGGAGAATATGCAGATGTCTTCTGTTGTTCCAAGAATACAATTTTGAAATCATAGTCAAGCCAGGAAAAATGAAAAAGGGCCCTAACCACTTGTCAAGGTTGGAACATGGCAAAGAACCCACTATTTTGGAGGATACACTTTCGGATGCACAACTACTCACCATTAGAAATATTGATGAACACTTCCCAGACATAGTCTAGTTCCTGTCAATAGGAATGGCACCTAGAGAGTATACAATTCCCCAGAAAAAAAAAAAACTAGTGGTGCGTGTTGCAGACTTCTCACTAATCGTTGGTCGTCTATACAAGATGGGAAATGATGAGATACTAAGAAGATGCATTATGGAGACAGAGCGCCCACTAATCTTCACCGAATCTCATGAAGGCATCGCAGGAGGACATTATGTAGGGAAAGCAACTGCACTGAAGGTTATGCGAGCTAGCATTTGGTGGCCTACCTTACACAGAGATGCTAAAGATTATTCCATAGCATGTGATGTATGCCAAAGAGTTGGAAAACCATCCCGAAGAGATGAAATTCCATTAGCACCGCAGATGACCCTACAAGCATTTGAAAAGTGGGCCATTGACTTCGTGGGACCTATAAACCCACCAGGAAAGCGCACAGGATCAAGGTACATTATTACTGTCATTGAATACTTAACCAGATGGGCTGAGGCTAGAGAAGTAAAGGACTGTAGTGCAACTATAGATGCACGTTTTATATTTGATGACATAATAACTAGGTTTGGATGCGCCAAGATCCTTATGAGTGATCAAGGCACACACTTCATCAATAAGATAGTTGAAGCCCTCACTGAAGAATTTGCAGTCCATCACTAGAAGAGTATACCTTACCATCCACAAGCAAATGGAATGGTTGAAGAATTCAACAAGATCTTGGAGACAACATTGACAAAAATTTGTAGTGTGAATAGGGACGACTGGGATATAAGAGTACCTACAGTACTATGGGCCTATAGAACCACTTGCAAGAAATTAACAATGCATACCCCTTTCAAGTTGGTTTATGGTCTTGAAGTTGTTGTCCCGATGGAATATTTGGTACCAAGAGTAAGGATTGCTACATTTATAGACATGGATGATACTGGCATTGTTCACTGGAGGCTTGCACAGTTGATTGAACTAGAAGAAAATAGATTCATTACTGGGTTCCATCAGCAAATTCAGAAGGAAAGAGAGAAGGCCTATCATGGTAGGCACATCAAGAGGAAGGCATTCAAGAAAGGTGACTTAGTGCTGGTGTATGACAGTAAATTTATAAAACACCCTGGGAAGTTCAGAATGCATTGGCTTAAACCATATGAGATCACCTATGTTACAGAAGGAGGAGATGCGCAGCTGAAAACATTGAATGGAAAATGGAAGGAAGGATTGGTGAATGGGAGTCATCTAAAGTTGTACTATGACAACCATCTACTTCAAAACTCTCAATAGTAGCAAGGAGAAAAGGTTCTAGGTACCAGATGCAGTTTAAACTAGGTACCAGACATAGAGAAGACAATTTGCACAAGAAGGGAGAGGAGGCACAAAGTAGAAAGAAAAGGCTGCACTGCGTAGTCCAAGTCGAAGAAAAACAGAGGAAATGTATTCAAAATGCCTCGGGACAAGTCACAGGTGAGTGTTAGGGGCCTATTGTCCCTTATTTATGGAAGGAAGTGAAGTACAAGGAAGAAAAGGTAAAAAGCAAGCTTCGCGGGAGACACAGTGACTGTCACTAGGTCGAAGTGAGCAAAATAGCAGAAAAGATGGAGGGAAGTGAGAAAAATAAATCTATTAGATGAGGAGATCGAGGATGACAGATCAAAAACGAATATGGATGAAGGAAAACTAAGAAAGTGGAAAAATCCACCTTCGGATGCTTTGGATCACTGTGTGAGAAGGAAGGGAAGGAAAGATGGCGAAGCTCAGAAAAAGCAGGTCAAGTTGACATAAGGTTTTAGACAACTAGGATTTTTTTATCTAGGGTTTTGGCACTTAGGTTTCTCCCTAATCCTATTGGTGAGGTATTGTAATCTATAAATAAAGGTCAAGAGGACCTGGGTCAAGTTGTTCATTGAGTATTGATACGATATTGTTGTTGACCTAGCTCTATTGTGGGAGAGATTATTGTATTGAGAGAGAAAAGTGTCGAAAGAGAGAGCCTTCTGGTACTGTGAGATCTTCATCTCTGTGTGAATATAAAGTCCTACAGCTGGGTGCATAGGAGAGGGGAGAGAAAGAGAGAGAAGAAATAATATCTGCTAGCTAAGAGCTCAGACAAGAACTATATGCTTTACCTTAATAAATCATAAGAACAGTTCTGTGGACGTAGCCTTAGAGGGAGGGTGAACCACGTATATCTTGCGTTTTGTATGTGTGATTGATGCTTTGATATATATTTTTGTTATCTTGTTATTTACATTGTTGTGTCAGATCATATCTATAACTGTGCAGGGAATATCTAGCTTGATAAGTGATAGGTTCATATTGTGTTGTTGTTCTACTAGATCCACTTGATATTCCTCTGGTTGTAGACATCTCTGTCCTACAACCACTTCATAGCTACTTCGGGTGAGACTGCATCTACTATGTAGGTGTTGCCGAAAGGGCCAGTAGCTAGGGCTTGTTGTTGCACTCTTGGAGTGAACCTCAGGTCTACCCCTGTGCCAACAGGGCCCACATAAATTTTGGTGCTTCATCTCCTAGGGTTAGGTTTTTGGATGTCTAGGGTTTTTGGCATTCCTGTTTATTGTAAAAAGGCCTTCAGAGAATTATTGTAATCATATTCCTACAAATGAGTGTAGCCATCACATCTCTCCTCAAATATAAGCCACCACCATTCCAACAATCTTGTTTCCGCTCATTTTACAGTTTCAACTTATTTCCTTATTGAATAGAAAACCAGTTTTATTGTATCTCTGTTATTTTGTGTTAAGCACCTGTTAATAATCTATAGTCATTTTGTTATTCTCATAAAATCTAGATCAATACATAATTAGCATGTCTTCTATCACTTGGTTCACCCTCTCTATCTGCCCATCAGACTTAGGATGATAGCCTATGATGATGTTCAGATTCGTTCTGAACCCCTTGAATAACTCTTTCTAGAATTTTGAGGTGAATTTCGGGTCTCTACCAGACACAATTGTCTTGGGAACACCTCGCAATCGTGTTATTTCCCTCATAAATATATCAACGACATTAGATTCCTTATTATTATTCTTTAATGGAATAAAATGGACATATTTCGTAATCTTGTCCACCACAACCATGATTGAATCATGTTTCTTGACTGTTCTGGGAAATCTTGTGATGAAATCCATTGTCACTAGCTCCCACTTCCACTCAGGGATGCGTAAAGGCTGTAGCAACCGTGATGGGTGCCTATGCTCAGCTTTAACCTTTTGACAGTCCATACATATCGTGATGTATTAAGCAATATATTTCTTCATACCTGGCCAAAAGTAATGGCTCTTGACTGCTGCCACATTTTTCTGATATCCAGGGTGCCCAATATAAGGAATATTATGCATTTCTTTCAGAATCATAAGTTTCAATTCCTGGACATTCAGTACATAAACTTTGTTTTTGTACAAGAGTTTTCCATCAACTCCCAACTTATAATATTCCACTTTCTGTGGCATCTCACCTTGTTGTAGCTTTGCTACCAACTCCATGTACTACAAATCTGCATTTGCAGCTTCCAAAATTCTGCCTTTAATGTCAATTTGGTACATGCTAATGGTTGTAGCATGTAGTTCATGCACTCTCATGCTGAATGCATCAACCACTTTGTTCTCCTTTCCTTTGATATGTTTGATATCAAAGTCATACTCAGAAAGGAATTTTAACCACCTACTCTACCTAACATTCAAGGTTAGTTGATCAAGCAAATACTTCAGACCGTTATGGTTTGTCCTCAGTTCAAATCTCATTCCCATGATGTAATGCCTCCATTTGTTTAGAGTGTGAACAATAGCCAACAACTCCAAATCATGATTTTCATATTTCTTTTCATTCTCTTTCAATTTGATCGAATCATAACATATTACAAATCCATTATGGTTGAGGAATCATCTAAGTCCTTCTTTGCATGCATCTGTATGCACTACAAAATCCTCATTTGGATTTGCAATCCTTAGGATTGGAGCACTGGTTAACAACTGCTTCAATTGTTGGAAGCTCTTCTCACATTCTTCTATCCACTGAAACTTCTTCTCCTTTCTTTGGAAGGAAGTGATAGGGTGAGCTATCCTTCAGAACCCTAGAATGAACCTTCGGTAATAACCAGCTAGACCCATAAAGGATTTGAATTCTATCACATTCTTAGGTGTTGACCATTCTCTGATGGCCTCTATCTTCTCAGGATCCATGACTATCCCATCCTTTGAAATGATATGTCCCAAGTAATGGATCCACTTTTGATAAAATGAGCACTTGCTCAGTTTGGCATATAGTTGGTGTTCTCTTAGCACTTGCAACACCATCCTTAGATGATGTTCATGCTCTTCCTTTGACTTGTAATACACTAGGATGTCATCCAAATGTACTATGACAAACCTGTCTAAATATTCCCTGAATATTCCATTCACTAAACACATGAAAACAGCAGGTGCATTTGACAACCGAAATGGCACCACTGTGAATTCATAATGACCATACCTTGTTTTGAAGGTGGTATTTCTGATGTCTTCATCCTTTATTCTTACCTGGTTATATCCTAATCTGAGATCTATCTTTGAAAATATCTTAGCATCCTTTAACTGATCAAATAAGTCATCGATCCTTAGCAAAGAATACTTATTCTTAACAGACACTTTGTTCAACTATCTGAAATTGATGCACAATCTCAATGTCCCATATTTATTCTTCACAAAT